>JASDQU011178159.1:0-26466 GCA_032191745.1 Picea mariana
TGTGCAATATGTATGTGACTACAAAAGTATTAATTTGAAACCAACATTTTGAAAAATTGCATAAATGAATTGTTGAACTTTTGGAAAGCCATTCCCTTGTGCTTCATATCATCAACCTTGTGATGTTCACTTTAACTCCCCTGGAAATGTGTAAGGGTGGCTATAGGTATCATTTGTTATGGGATAAAGAACTAGGTTAATGTATTGGTGGAACTCAACTCGGGATCCTAAGGGATGCTTTTAGACATTCAATCCTTATAGATTTTAGTAACCTTAGGTTGATCATCAAACATTCTTTAAGTATTGAACATTATAAAATTATATAATATAAGTGAAGTACACTAAGTATGAACTGCATAAGTGATGTTCAAAGAGATGAAGTAAAACACAAAAATGTTGGAAATAACATAAATTTACTATTTATCTAGTCTACTACAGGAGTTTGTAATCTTACTATAGAAGTTGTAATCAACATTAAAATAGAATTGAAAGGTAACAAGAGATGCATATGTGGGTTCTCATTCCTCTCCTTGAGTGGTCCCTACTTGAGGATGCTACTAGAACCCTTGTTTAAACTAGTAACACTGAATTGTGTAACCAAATTTTCTTCTTCTCTTATTCAAAACATGTCATAACAATAGGGCAGTGGGTTTCCTTATACTACAACTTGAACTACCAACAATACTAGAGAAATGATAACATGAAAAACAATGTGAAATCCCTAATATATCACCCCGTTCTCCTATCTATACCTGAAGGAAAACCTAACTAAACTCCCAACAACTTCCTTGATTGATGAGAGTTGTCCCTAAAAATATGCATTGTATTGTATGGGATTTCAACCTCCTTATGTAATTTGAATCCTCTATGATTGGATAATTTGAATTGATTAGAGGTCATTAATGCCACCTTGAGTGTTGAAATCTCTTAAGGTGGGGAAAAGGGACAAGATCCCTTGAACTTATCAATATGCGCTTGGTTGTCTTGAGTCATAAGTTGGGGGGATTAGATATTTCCCGTGGTGACTTGATTCTTGCACTTCTAGAATTTGAACCATATCAATATTCATAGGAAATACATAATCAACTCAAGAATAGAGTGCATCACATTCATAGTCAATAGTTTAAGAAAATCATTTGTAGATAGATGAACACATGTCACAATAACCTTGGTAATCAATGAAAAAGGCACAATTTTTCTATATGAAGCCCAAGTCTTGGAGAAAAAAGTATGAAAGTTTTATATAGGATGGGCTCAATAAGGTACATAATGAAGGTCCATCATTACCCCCTAACTATAGGATTTACATGTCCCAGTGCAACAAAACAACAACTCAAAAAGTGATTTTTTCCTTGCTCAACCTTGCTAGTAGGGAAAACCCCCCTATGGACTACACTAGGGTTCAGAATGTAGGAAGATCACAATAGTATAAAAGTCTCCTACTTTTCTAACTACCTCAAACATACCCCAGACTTATGAGTGAAAGACAAAGTGAGAAGGATCAGGTAACTATACCTTTTACTCTGCGTTTGATGTATATCCTCTCGCGCTTGATAGCTCCGTTGACTGCAAGCCTCCTCCCAAGGATGACCTACATTCACAAACATATAAAAAGGAAACTACAAACATGCATATCATATATCATATATAAAACATAAATCAAATATGAACATTTGACACATCATATTTCAGGACAGGAAAAACATTTCTTTTATTGATATCACAATGTTGACTTACAACAAGGTCAGCGACTTCTCCACGAACCTGGTTTGGGTTCCTCTTCACCAAGATCCAAGTGCACCTCCTTTTATATGAAAAAAGGATGGTTATTCGGTTGGGTGACGGGCTATAGGCGGTGGAGTAGTTGGGAAACTACCCAATAGCCCGTAATCTCAATGAATTCCTTGCAACTTTTCATTTTTTTGCAACTTTTTGGAGGTAGACGCATGTTGTAGTGGAGCAACTTGTGTATGTACACAGGCTATAGTGGAGCAGCCTGAGTATGTACGTAGGCTGTAGTGGAGTAGCCTGAGTATGTACGTGGGCTCTAGTGAAGCAACCTGAGTATGTATGTGGGTTGTAGTGCATCAACCTGAGTATGTACATGGGTTGTAGTGCATCAGCCTGAGTATGTAGGTGGGTTGTAGTGGAACAACCTGAGTATGTACACGGGTTGTAGTGGAGTAGGGTACGTACATCTTCAAAAAATGAGTTTTTAAGAAGAGTAACTCATTAATGGCTTGGAAAAATAACAAGTAAGAGGGCCAACTGCCAGGTATGCATGTATGGAGCAATTTAGGGTTATAATGGATGCCCCCTAATGTGTGAGTGTTACACATCAAAATGACTCATTACAATGATGGCCTAGTGTCATCATTACCAATGTCACAAGTGTCGCATTTTGGCTGCAAGTGTCGCAAATATAATACTGTCATCTTGCCTATGTCGTGTCTTGGACGACATGATCAAGAACAATTAAAATATTGGTTTTGAAGAGGAGAAATCATTTGAAAATAAGTAAAAGTCTTTTTCCATGGAAAAAACCACTCAAAAATCAAGTTTGGAAGGCAACACTCCCTTATACACTGTCAAGGAGTGCCAACGTTTTGTACCCTATTCTGGGGGAGCGTTGCGATGCTATGTGCACCCTTTTGATGGAGCGCTAGCCTTTTTGAGCGAATTTTGGACAGTTGAGGGAAATTAGGATCAAATCCCCTTCATATATGGAGTTTGTTGGATTCGAATCTGAGGTAAAACCTCGATCTTAGGGAAGATCCACAATTGTAGGAGAAGGATCCTCAACCTATCCCATGAATCTCTTAAGTGGTTAGGCCTCACCAAGCCTATATAAGGAGGACTCCTCATGGTGAAAGGGAGAGACATGAAGAGTATCAAACTTATGATCTCATAAGGGAGATATCATTGAAGCATCATCAGCTTGTGTGTGGATTACTTGAGCAAAGGGTTGGACAAGGAGAACTGGGAGAAGTTGCTGCATCTACATCATGGTTGTAAGCATCATCTCACTTTGTTTTCATCTCGTACTTCCTGCTATAATTTTAATTGCAAACAAGATAGATCTAAGAGGTAGATCTCTGATGTCTTTGATGGAAATTCTATGCCCCACTAATCTCGATCCCGTGACATAGTGGTTTTCCAAGTACTCCTCCATAGGCACGGGAAGTACCCTCTTTCTGGATAAAAAAATGGGGGCCCCTCTTTTAGAGAGGCTGGTCAGGAAGTACACATATTCCAACTCAATGGTAAGAAGCTGTGTTCCAATTTGGAACCCTTTCTCTGCAATGTTCCATTGTCCGATCATATGATCAAGTAGAAGAACCTCTTTCTTCATTTTTTGCATTTTGAAATACTTGAGGAGACCGCAATTCCTCAATGCGGACCATGATCCGGGACTTTGCAAGGTGGCCACATCATCGAGCTCATGCTCTCTTTCTTTCCACTCGATCATGTTTATTTCCAAATTCACCTGCAATCATCAACAACCAAAATTCATTAGTCATGTTTTTCGACAATTTTTGGGCAATTAAAAAAACTTTTAAAAAATTTTGTTTGATATTTCTATGAGGCCAATGCCCCCTTCACATGCACATTAGGGCACCAACACATCCTTACAACAACCAACAGAGCACTCTAAAAACTGACAATGCTTCCCTTCACGTTTTGAGATAGCTTTGGCATTTTTGGGCGTTTCCTTTGTGCATTTTGGGCAGTGCCCCTATCTCTCTCACATCAGAGCGTCGACGCTATGTGTTCATGCCTAGAGGGTGCTAAACAAATCGAATATCACCTCCCCTATAGTTTTAGAGGGGCACTGACCCATTGTTATAACCCTAAATTGCACCACACATGCTTACCTGGCATCAGGCCATCTCATATCCCTTCTTTGCCAAAGCACTGCTGGATAACTCTTTAAAAAACCTTTGTTATAAAGGTCCACATACCCTAATCCATTACTGCATGCATGTACACACTGACTGACCTAAAACAGCCTGCATGGACCGACAAAAGCACGAAAAAAGGAAAGTTTCCGACGGAACACAAAAGCTATGGGTGAGTTAACTGAAACTCTTGACCATGCATGGCCGAGGGTTCGTCCAAATACCTAGCTCCTTCTATCCTATAAAAGAAGGGGTAGGGGTCCCATTTGAAAAGAGGAAAAATATAGCAAAGAAACTCTGCCCATTTGCGTATTCCCATTGTCCCAACCCTTTAGCATTTCCTTGTGCTAGAGGAGATACAAAGAAAAGCACTTGGAGGACAGTCGAAGGGGAGCCCAGGATCAGGTTCGTGGAGCGGTGGGTGGTCTCAGCTTTTGTAAGTTGACTCATTCAAAGTAATAAAGAAAATGCTTTTCTCATCCCAATTCATGAACTTTTTATAGTTTGATTAGTATATGTTTGGATTTCTAACTCGTTAGTATATAAGTAGGATGCATGTGTAGTTGTTGCTTGTCTTGTATGCAGGTCAACTTTGGAAGGGGTATTGCGAACAAGTAATCAAGTACAACGGAGGATCGATATCAAATGACCAGAACGTGGTAGGTTGATCTTTCCATGCATTTACTAAGAAAAGGGGATTTAAATCTAGGGATGAAGGTAGAAAGTAGTTTTTCTTCAGTCATATCTGCATGCAAAGTCTAAACCCTATTTGCTAGTCTGTAAGGAGATTTCCCTCACAACATAATTGGTGACCGTACTGGGGAAACTCTCTAGGGTTCCTGGAATTTTATTTAGTTTTTGGGTAGTTTTAAAGACTAGTTTTTCTTGCCTATTTTTTTCTTTTAGTTTTTGTAAGGTCTGAGCTAGCAGAGAGTCTGGTTTTCCACACCAGCTTTCCCTGTCATTTTCTTGAATATGTTTTTTCGGGACCCACAGAGGCACACGTGGCTTGCATAAGGTCTGCACGCGTGTACCTGCACCCTACTCTCTTACATCCCGCGTGTGAACGCTAGCTAAAGAAGTAGCAGTAGCGTGTAGAGTTTAGATAACTTCTGAGGCAACCATCCTCTTCCCTGTCAGAATCAGACATTCTCAGGGGGTTTTTTGGAATTCTGTTCAAGTCTTGTTTTTTTGCAGTCTCATCTTAGATTGTTTGGCTTTATAAATTTTTCCTTAGATTGTTTGCTTTTTCTATTAAAAAAAAGTGTCCAATCCTTTAGGAGACTCTGGTTATCAATATCAGAGGTCTCTTCTTGGTTTGGTCTGTCTGTTTTTAGTTTTCCTCAGAGTTTAGAGATACATGCGGCCTGTACAAGGTCAGCCCGCGTGTACACATCCTCTGTCTCTATACAGCTCGCGTTCACATGCTGGTTGTTGGGTTAACAGTAGCGTGCATGTGCAGGATAATTTCTCTTGAGGGTAAGGCATTCATCCTTTCCCTTGATGAGAACTATACCTCTCAAGTATTTAAATCTCTTTCAGTCAGTAGCTTAGGATTAATCTTATCTTTAGCTCACTTTTTCTCATGTAAAGAAAAGTTGTCAGAAAAGTAAAAGAATTTTTTAAGGTTTTCAGACAAGTGTGAGTAATTTTTTGAAATTGCTAGTGTGTGATTTTTGACCTGATTCTTTGCGATTTGCGATTAGGCCATAATTGGTTTTTGCTTGTTGGTATTTTTACTTTTTTTCTTTAGTAAGCATTAAATAAAAAAAAATCTCTTTTTCATTCTCTTGTTTGGTTGAAAAGTGTGTTTCTGCATTATTAGCCAGGGAAAAATCGTTATTTCATAAGTTTTTGTAGTTTACTTAGATCATAATTAGCTTGTAGTCAAGTGAAATTTCTTTTGAGTTTGCTGTCCAAGATCTTAGAAAAGTTAAATTTTTTTTTTGAAAAGTTGTTGAAATTTTGCATTAAGGAAAATTTTTGTTTCCACCTTTTTACTCATTTTTTCTTTCGTCTGCTACACATCATCAGTTTCACTTCCATATCCCTTGACATAAGACAAAGCCATAAAATTAACGCTAAAATCTAAAATCTATTAGACTTTCATGTTTGTAGTGTTCACCAACTAGTTCAGGATTTAGGGCCTTGGATTAGGTTGGAGAGGAAACTCATCAAGGCCATTTCAAATCAAACATTGGAGTCTAAGTTAGGGAGTGTTTAAGTCTAGTATCGTGGAAGTTATCCGGGACCCCCCTCTAACACAGGGGATAAACATGAGGTTGCGTGCGAAAAGGTAGCGGAGATAACCCCTCCAAAGCTGGACCAATCGTAGTGGAGAACACATATAGAGGGCTTGTCTTGGGATTCTGTCGTTTGCATTTGCAACGGGGCTTCATGAGTCTCGAATCCATTTGAGGTCCTCAGTTGTCTTCCATACCATTTTCTCTCGATACCCTTGATAGGTTTTAGGCTCGATACCCTACTCATTGTGGTCTACCCAACTTTCAACTGTACCCGCCTGGTGACTGTTTGCATGCTGGCAACCTAGTTGCCCATCTTTTTAGGGACTTACACAGATGACTGCGGGGGTATACCATGGTACCTAGGATAGACATTGGGCCACGCTTTGCAGAGTATACCCGGAGGGTGCTTCCGTGTTCGAGTTGCACTTGCACCGATAAGTTGCTCTAGTGTTGGTTGTTGTAACTGTTCTTCAAATTAATTTAGTGTTTGCTTGTCTTATCTTCTAGGGACTTCTTTTTTAGTGTGTGTTACTTTTGAGCGTTTAGACTACCTTAGAGTGTCCTTGATTTTCTCACACAGTGGAGGATCATGAGCTCCGCTGGTCACAAAGGCTGCTTGGCCTGTCGCTGGTTACACTGGAGACACCCCCGCTACCATTGAGGCAAAAGCTAGACCAACAAGGGTATTTTGAAGTGATCAGGTTACAAGCAATTGTTCCCGACCAACAACCAGAGGAATTGACCGTTTTGGACCTTGAAGCACATGCTCTTGGCCCATTTGAAACCCCAACCACTGATTTCTTGGCACCTTTCATCGTGCCAATCCAATTTTACGAGCGCCAGACAGTGTTGCACATAGCAATGGAAACAAATGTTGTTACTCCCTCTGGGAATTCTTCCATTCCCACTACAGTTGTCCCCATAGGAGAGTTTTCACCTCCTAACCCACCGTCATCGGTCCGAGCCACCATGGTCTTGACTGCTTCTACATTGCATAGTGGTCTGATCTCATCTTTGGCGGTGGCCACAACCCCTTTCAAACCAAGTGCGACAGGCCCTCCGTTCTCATACGGGATGCCTAGTTTAGGTACAATTCCTATAATTTCTTACTCCACTTTACAGACTTTAGGTTTGGGGGCAGGGAGCTCTAGCGCTCCTTTGCAAGGTCACATCGGGGGAACTTATGCTCCTTTTAATGCTTTCCCTTACAGAGGAGGTCATATCCCTCCTTTGTCCCCTTCATTCGGTGGCTCACATCAACAGTCCGTCGGGCAACCTATATACCATAGTTTATTTGGAGCAGGGAGTCAAGGACCACCTTCGCATAGTATGTTTGTAAGTTCGACACCATTTTCTTTGGCCAGAACGTTTGGCAATAATGCCTTCTCATCCGCTGCTTTCCCAGCTGGGGGCAATCCCATTTTTGGACAATCTACTCCTATGCAGGGTACTATTCCTGCATAGGGGGAAAACATAGGAACTTCTTCTGCAACAGGACCTTGGAATTCAGGGCAGGGATCCGTTCTCTCGTCTGGAATGCCAATCTGGTGTAATTCTTTCCATAATCAATGGAACCTCGGACAAACTACTATGCCCATCCCCATGGGACCACCATGGGGCAATCCTTCCCAGAGTCCTTCGAATATAATGCATGCCCAACCATCTATGTCCTATTTTGGAAATCATCCAATGATGTCTCTACATATGGAAAATCCTTACGCTGGCCAAGGCCATGGTTTCTGCCAGAATTCAGGCTAGCAGCCAAACTTTTCCTGGCAACCTGGTGCCAGTCAAACTCCAGGCCCCTTTTTCCTAGGTTATCACCAACAACCCAAACTATCGTTCCTGGTGACTTTACACTTGCCAGATCTGACAAGGTTGTTGAATGACCCTATTTTTCATGATCTGCGTTGGCCTCCTATGCTGATGAAGTTACCTTCGGACATTCCAAAGTTTGAAGCCAAGCCTAACAAAGATCCAGGAGATCATGTGACTACCTTTCATCTTTGGTGCTCATCTAACTCATTGAAAGATGACTCCGTACAACTACGATTGTTTCAACGTACTCTCATTGGGAGTGTCGTGAAATGGTACATTGAGCTCGATCGCTCAAGATACTCGTCCTTTGGCGAACTGGCAATGGATTTCTTGAACCATTTCTAGTTACCTGTGAGATACAACGTTGGCACAGAGCTGCTCGCCAATTTCGAATAGACAACAACAGACCATATCTCCGATCACATCCGAGAATGGAGATGCTGGAAGAGTTTAATAGAGGTACCAGTCCCACCATCATTCCTGCTTGAGTGGTTCCTTAAGTCTTTGGTCCCGTAGTTATCCAAAGACGTCACGACGTCGAGAGTTTTCTCCAAAGAAGATGCCATCATGAGGGCTCAACAATTTGAGCTCATATATTCCCAGTATGGTTTGTTATACAACATCTTGCCAGATGCACCACGTTCAATCCTTGATAAAACTAGACAGAGAGCTGGACCACATGCCAATGGTATTGTTGGTTTAGCACAAACAAAGCCTGCTGAGAAATTGACAAAAAAGTTGCAACAGTTATCTATAAAACACACAGCGGCCATCCAAACTACTGCTTTGGCTGCCCCCCCTACCAAAACGTCGGACGTACACACAGTGTAGTCAACTAACCCAAAGGCCACGTAATAGCCTGAAGGAAAGAAAAAACAATGAAAGAAGGGTAAGGGGGATAAAAAACCCACCAATAATGCTGGTAGGGACAACAATGAAAAATAGAAGGTGAGGTATCCATGCAACTTGTGTGTGGAAGACCACCCGAACCATCTATGTCCTCGACTTGTAGAGGCCCAAAAATTGGTCATGCAGCAACATCAGGCGGTGTTGACTAATCCATTTCAACATTGGCAAAATCTAACTCAAGCCTTTACAAGCACAGAAGGGGGTAGCCAAGAACCCTGTCCTCCTCCAAACAACCCCATATCCGCGAATGTATATATGGTTAGGGGTGATGCTTTTATCTCAACTAAAGCACACGACTATAGTAAACCAAGCACTTCTGAGAAGGGTAAAGAAGATGACCTCCCATCTCTTCCTCTATAGATTGAGAAGATGTTGGGCGAATCAATGACACGTATTCCCAAAGGTGCATTTAAAAAATATTCTCATAACCCAAATGTAAGGGCCGCCCAAAACTACTTTGTGGTGGAGGATTTATCACAAACCCCTTGTGCGATGTCTTCTTTGGAGGTCCTCCAAAGATGCCCTTCTCAGAGGAAAGCCTTGTTAACCTCTTTAGGCTCTACCGAGACTTGTAATATGGGTACCATCATGTTGGATACAACTGACTTAAAACCTCGTCTTCCTTACCATGTAGCGTTTCAGATAGTAGTGGCTTATCCCACGAAAATTTTTACTCGGAATATCTTCCGCACGGTGGTTGATGAGGGAGCCTCGACATGCAT
Source organism: Picea mariana (assembly GCA_032191745.1). Taxonomy (NCBI): domain Eukaryota; kingdom Viridiplantae; phylum Streptophyta; class Pinopsida; order Pinales; family Pinaceae; genus Picea; species Picea mariana. Next base: position 9,595 of record JASDQU011178159.1, read on the forward strand.
GATGTCCTTGGCATGTTGGAAAGCCATTGGCCAACCCATTTTGTCTCTGTCACCTACTCTCCTCACCGTGTTTGATGGTCGTTCTTTCCGACCACATGGTATAGTTCCTTCTTTTCCCGTCCAGTTAGGAGGCAAGACCGTGTGTGTCAAAGTAGAGGTAGTCGATTCTCCCCTCGACTATAACCTCTTGTTAGGAAGGAGTTGGACTTATGCTATGCAAGATGTGGTTGCTATATTTTTTTGAGTCTTTTTGTTTCCTCATGAGGGCCGGATAGTGACCATCGATCAACTATCTTTCTCCAGACCTGACCCTACTTTGGGGGCATCCATGGTCCCGATGATTGATAATCCTCAACCTGGTGTCGTTAACGTGGGAGTTGTTTTGTACCCATCCTTGATGGGTACCTTCGATTACCCGCCCCCTCACGGCGATATCAAATTTATATCCAATCACCATAAGGTTGGTATTTTTCAAGTTTCATCATTCCGCATGACTTACTTCGAGGATCCATGGATACTTCCTTCCCCATCGGCCACAATGGATGAGACAAGGCACCCGGGCATGTCCACGCCCTTGTCTGTAGTTGAAGTAGTGTACTCTTTAGTCTAGCAAACTTCAATTAACACTAATCTGACTCCTGCACAAGAGTTAGATCCACTTCTAGAGCCTATTTGGGCTCAGGATTCTCTCGCTAACACCGATTCGTTAGACTTAGTCTTACCTTCTGACGAAGCAGTAATCGAAGCAATGACTAGTCCGAACAAACCTTGGGAAGATCTTCATCACAGATCATATTTTCTCCCAGAGTTAAGACGAATTGAAGCAGGAGAATTCACCATGACTATGATGAGAGATCAGTCATGCCCTATTAATCTCTTAGCTACACACGAAATTTATGCTGAGGGAAATATGGAAACTATCATTGAAACTATACCGATCAATATCTCCTGAAACCCTGGCATTGTGGAGAATGTCTTCGTCGGAGTGGATTGCTCCCCTGAAGAGATTCAAATCTACATAGATATTTTTAAAGAATTCTGTGACGTTTTTGCCTGGTCTTATGAGAAAATTCCAGGTATCGATCCAAAAATAGTTGAACATGAGATCACAATGTATCCTGATGCCAAGCCCATTTGGCAGAAGCTTTGTCCAGTTAATCCTAAGAAAGCAGCAACCATTAAGGTTGAGATAGAGAAATTGCTAAGGGAAGGTTTTATCTATCCTATCCATTTGACTCAATGGGTGTCAAATCCTATGCCAGTCAATAAAAAACAAGGCACGATTCACGTATGTACCAATTTCCATGATTTGAATAAGGCATGTCCCAAAGATAATTTTCCAACTCCATTCATCGACCAGATCATTGATGAATGTGCTGGTTGCGAAGCCTTTTCTTTCATGGATGGTTTTTCAGGATACAATCAAATACAAATCAAACCCGAAGACCAACACAAAACGACATTCATTTGTCCTTGGGGTACATTCGCATATCGTAAAATGCCTTTTGGTCTTAAAAATGTTGGAGCAACCTTTCAGCGGGCCATGTCTTTTACTTTCCATGACCTCAAGCATATAGTCGAGGCCTATCTAGATGATTTAGCATCACGATGTCGCAAGAGAACTGATCATCCCACACACCTTAGACTTATTTTTGAATGTTGTCGCTACTTTCGGATTCAATTGAATCCAAACAAGTGAAACTTCTGCGTAACGTCAAGACGTTTGTTAGTTTTCATCGTATCAACAACAAGGATCATGGTCGACCCTCTCAAGGTGGAGGCAATAATCCAGTTGGCCCCCCCATGCACAATCCTTCAACTTCAGAGTCTACAAGGCAAGGCGAACTTTTTACAATGCTTCATCGCCAACTATGCTGAAATCACCAAGGGCTTTATGCACTTATTGAAGAAAGACATTCCTTTTTATTGGAACGATGCCTCTCAATGCTCTTTTGACGCATTAAAACATTCCCTCACAACTACCCCTCTGCTCCGGCCACCAAACTATAACAAATATTTCTTATTGTATCTGGCTGAAACAAAGTCAACCATTGGCATGGTTTTAGTTCAGGAAGATGATTTGTTCACAGAATACGTGATCTATTACCTGAGCCAAGGCCTCGTAGGACCGGAACTCAATTATTCTCATATCAAAAAACTTGCATTGGCAGCAGTTCATGCTGTTCAATGGTTCCATCATTACATTCTATTTCGCAAGACCACCGTCATTGTTGTCGTGAATCCATTCTAGTACATGTTGACACGACGGATAATAGGCAGAAAAATCAGTAGATGGATAGTCATCCTCCAGGAGTTTGACTTATACTTCGTTTCAACAAAGTCCAAAAAGTCACTGGTCTTCGGAGAGCTTAGTTCAGAACTTTCGGTTGAGTCAGGTGACGTTGTGCCTGAAGAATCGCCTATCCAAGGAGATATGATTTTGATCACATCTTCGGATCCCGGGTACGGAGATATACTTATCTATCTCCAAACTTTGAAGTGCCCCGCTTCTGCTTCTCATGATGAGCGTTGACGTATATGCCATTAGGCTAAGAATTATCTCATACTTGATGATACGTTGTATTGGAGAGGTGTAGACTGCATCCTGCGTTGATGTCTCACTCATGAGGAAGCAGTTATCATGCTCAACGATTTCCATACCGGATCTTGTGGCGGTCATTTGTCTAGGTTGGCAACAACCCAAAATATTCTACGAGTAGGTTACTTCTGGTCGACACTTATCAAATATTGTATCGAATTGGTCAAGAAGTGCCATCCGTGCCAAATCTTCTGTCGGAAGATGAGGGCACATCCTGCTCCCATGTTTCCCATCATCATAGTTGGACCCTTCACCAAGTGGGGGATTGATTACACTACTTGAAACCCCCCTTCAGCAAGGGGGCACCGCTATATCATCATAGTTGTAGACTACTTCACAAAGTGGGTCGAAGCTATGCCAACGTTTAAAGATGATGGAGAGACTGCAGCTCTCTTTTTATTCAACTAGATCATAGCAAGGTTCGACGTCCTGAGGGATATTGTCACTGACCATGGCAGTCACTTTCAGAATCAAATGATGACTGAATTGACATCAAAGCTCTGGTTACGGCAAGAACATTCATCACCCTACTACCCCCAAGCCAATGGGCAGGTGGAAGCTGTAAACAAAACCCTTAAGACTATTCTACAGTGGGCTATCAACTCAGCCAAGTCAAATTGGCATTTGATGTTATACTCGACATTAATGGCTTATCGAACATCTGTTAAAACTGCAACCAATTTCTCACCTTTTCAACTCGTTTATGGGCTGGAGGTAGTCTTGCCCATTGAATGTCAGATACCGTCTCTAAAATTGGCAGTACAATTATTTCCAGACACTTCTCCACTCGAAGAATGGTTAGTATACCTTTAGCATCTCAATGAACAATGTCGTGATGTGGCCCTGGCCAATGAGGCTCACAAACATAAGGTCAAGTGTCAATATGATAGGTCTATTCGTCCTCAGATTTTCTCTGAAGGCGACCTTGTCCTGGTCTATGACCAAGATAAGGACCCTCTGGGGGTAGGCAAATTCAAACCTATGTGGTTCAGGCNTATTACTCATAGACAGGTCACTGTGGGTAACTTTTTGTAACATATGTATAGTCTTTGTACTATTACTTTTTAGTTTCTTTTAAGTTTTATGGACGTGTCGTTGATATTATATTTTGTCACTATGGCAGATGTCAAGTGATTCTGAGGTGTTCGTTGGGTATGCAGATGGTGCTAGTCGACACACTCGGAGGCTTGCCTCCACAGCTTGGGTAATCTTCACATCTCAAGGCCAGTTGTTATCTTTTGGAGGTATATGCTTAGGTGACACCACAAATAATGTCGTCGAGTATAGTGCAGTTATTGAATTACTTTGTGACGCTTTGTCACTGGGTATTTCTCATCTTCGGGTATATCTCGACGCTCAACTGGTTGTGTCTCAGTTAAACAGAGTGTATCGGGTTCATGATCCAACTTTACACCAACGATTCCTTAGGGTACGCCTCTTGGAACAAAACTTTGATTATATTACGTATTTTCATGTTCCTAGGAGATTAAATCAAGTTACAGATACTCTAGCTAATCAAATTTTAGATTGGCATCTTGCACACATATGAAAGAACATTGACATAAACATGTAAATACATTTTTTCACATGTGATACATAAGACACAAAAGACCAAAAAACCATATATAATATCATAAAGTAACTAGAGTACATAGATGGATGCAAGCGCCTCAAAAATAGGACCAATAATGAATAATAGGGCTTATGCCCTCAAAAAATATATATAAGTAGTGCTCGCAGCACGTAAAATGTCTAAATAGGTTCAAGGCCTATGGGCCTTGTTATACTGGTCCACAGTATGGGCTAAACACCTAAACAATCGGACCCACGTCCGAGGTGCCCCCACTACATGAGGCTGCATGGATGGCGGCAGGTCCTCAATATCTACCATCGGGACTGTGCAAGTGAGTGCAGTAAAGTTCCGCTCAACTCATCTAAGTACCCTCTCAGCCTCCTCGGCTGGGAGGTCTCCTGCTACTACTGGTCCCCCAGCAGTGGCGGCTATGGACCCTGGCTGAGGACGACACCTGTTCCTTGCATAATTAGTAGTTTGTACTGGTCCCACGTCTGCACACAATGAACACATATCTGTCAAATACTCTAGCATAACAACAAAAAAAATGATATATATAACAAAATGACATAAAAATTACATATACAACAAAAAAAATATGAAGGTGGAGACTTACCCATCTCCCCTCGCTCCTCACCAGGAGGTACTAGTATCTCCGGGTCTCTCGAAAAATCAATCCCGACATAGGGGTAGTCCTCTATAACCGGGATCTGCCATGATAGCCATGAAAAAAATTCATCATCGAAGGACTCATTGGTCCTTCCACCACCCTGTCACGGTAGTAATACTGCCCATCTACATATAGTAGGAAAAGAGGTCTGATGTCTTCGTACCACTATCTGAGGACTAAAGCTCAGAACTCTCTCGAAAAAGAACGAACACAAAATAGTCTCGAACCCGAAGTTCCTCTGTGTCTGCTGATGGCAATTTCTCAATTGCCTCTTCATACAATCCAGCAGTGTAGTACTCCAGTTGAAAATTTGTGCATTCAAGCACTGGACAACACAGTTCATCTATGCGCGGGAAGCCTAATGCAAGGCCGCTAAATCGGTAATCCACCCAATAAGCAATAATATCACTTGCAGCGATAGGTTAGTGATCTTGCTTATGGGCACCTGGGAGCTGAAACAATCTGTCCCAGCCTCACAGTGCAGGGCTATCAGTTCCGCTATGTTATGTGGCCCCAACGAAAACATCCTGAAATTGACTGGTTCCCCTCTCCTTGAGAGGCCGGTCAAAAAGTAGATATCCTTAGTGGTGGGCACCAGTGATTGCCCCTCTAGCATGAAATCCTCTACATCAGGGTGCCAATAGTCAACCAAGGCATTCAGTAGCCTTGCCTGCGCCCACATAAATAGACATAGGAAGAACTTTAGCAAGCCACATTGCATTAACGCAGCCACGACATTCGGATCTCCCACAACCAACTCACCAACTTCTTCGTGCTCCCTTTCCCTCCATTGGACATACATCCTGCCAACACAACAAGGTTCAGGAGGGTGAGTGAGTTCTTTTTTTGATTTTTTGTTTATGAAGGGAGGTCCATGCGTGCTGTCTAGGTGACAGTCGCATGTACACGCGGGCAAGTTTTACTCTGCCTGAGTGTACACACAGCTTTTCTAGAGACAGCCCACGTGGACCTAGGGCCAACCTTTTAAAGGTCGGCGCCCACCCAAAAAATGAAATGAAAAGAAGAAATCAATAATTGAATAGCTAGATAGGGGAGTTTGTACTTACTTGGTCCAGACGGAAGTTCGTTTCATCCACTGTAGCTCCCATAATCACATTTTTTTATCAAAGGGGGTCTTTTGTCTCCAGAGTCAATTTCCAAATCAGCAATGGTTATAATGAGTTGCCAACTTATATTTATAGACTTTTTGGCCTCTTTTGGTCATTTTTTGGCCTCCCTTATCATTTTCTTTATACCAAAAAACATTTAGAGTGATTTAGGAGTTATATGGGAGGGATTTGATCGGGTATTGGGACATGTTTTTTGAGTTTTGAGTAAATTTTGATGGTCCATAAAAAAAAATTCCGATGATCAATTTGAGCATATAGGTTAGGTGTCTACCTTGTTTTTTGTATCTTGTTGTATTTTTCATTTGCCAAAGGATCGATCCCATTAGATTATGACACAGAACTATCATTTCTGCTTTAGAAGTGTCGCAACTTGGTGGTAGAGCCTACCGAAACATGGATTCCCTAGGCAGATCTTGGTTGGATTATGGTATTCATGCTGTCTCTACAACACTATAGGCTCGGGAGTCCTTGCAGTTTTTCCTGAATACGAGTTTGAGCCTCATTTTCCTAATTCTTCTTCACTCTTGACCTCACCCTTAGGACTCCCAAAATATAACGGGTCTTCTTTTAAGCCCTTTTCAGACCCTCTAAATATGAAAATATTACTGAGTGATCTTGTGGCCTTTCACGCTCATTAAACTGAAATTTGATGTCACGTCTGTCTAGCGGTATTTTACCCCTTTTTCGGTCCGAGCGGTCAAATGTACAAACAAAGGTATACTCTATGGAACTTTAGCTCTATAGAAGAGTACTCTCAAGTATCATTTTATCCCTTTTTCGGGCCTGAGGGACTAAACTTACAAAGAAGGAACCCCCACAGAGTCCATAGTTAAGCTCTTTTCAGACTCCCTAAAATTGAAAAGATTGTTGAGTGACCTTATTCTTTCACACTCGTTAAATTGGTCCAGAAGAAAATTCCTGACGGAGTCCATAGTTAAGATTTTTTCAGACTCCTTAAAAAGGAAAAAAATAGTTGAGTGATCTTGTCCTTGTCACACTCGTTAAAATGGTTTTGAATCGACGTCTAATCGATGCTAGTTTACCCTTTTTCGAACTGACTAGACTATCTTCGAAATAGATACCCTAATGGAGTCTCCTTTTATGTTTTTTCAGACTCTCTAAATATGAAAAACCACCGAGCTTACCTTCTTTGGGCTCATTAAACTTACATCGAAGGACGTTACCATTGTGTTTTTTATTAACCGCATTTGCATACCTTATATATCAACCTTGTAACAGTTTGCTTCTGCATTTTAACACCATTGGCCCCCGGAGGATTTTTGCCTGAGTATCATTATTTTGAACATTAGTCTTGTCCTTGTGCCTTGAAATTATATGTTTGTAACACTCGTTCCTCCCTTGTAACGTAATATTCCTTTATTCTTTTTCCACAATTATTGAAAAGGACAAAAAAAAATTCAAATATACCCCAAAAAAAGGAAGGGAAAAGTATTTTCTTTATTGGCAGGATAATGAGTCGCCCTTGGATAAAGCACATCTGTCCGTTTGTTCATTAGACCATGGGATGTAGTACGACCTTAGGAAGCTTTTTCTTGCTATATAGGGTTGTGTCCTCCACCATTTGGTTATCCTTCCAAACATATGGAGAGTTTGCGTTGCCTCCTACTTCGTAGACTGATGATTAATGCCATGCTGCCTGAGTCTCATCATTTGTCATGCTATTATCCAAGGGAGGTTTGTCACCAAGCCTGAGTCCGCCCCTCTGCAAATATGTCTCTTGTCCTCATACCCGGCCATCCTGAACGTCCAATCAAGTCCTTGTTCGAAATCACTAAAACCTTCAGTATGATCATCAAGATTATCAAGTCCATGACCGACGAGCCATCGAAGATCTCTGGGTAGTGCAGTCGTACACTCATATTACACTCCTACCCGAGTTTTGAAGATTTTGAAGTTGTTGCTCGAGCTCTAAAGATCTCATGTCCATCCATCAGGCCATATCATCTTCTAGAAGATGGGTACTCTATATGTATATCTTTTCGATTTCGAGATGTAGCTCCGCTGTGTATTGTTCATGGCTACTCTTTATAAAGTTATATGACATGGATCTACAATGTATTTGATTGGTAGCCATGATTCTATTTTATCTCGAGCATGGGTATGCCTGCCTCGGTGAGACATTTTTTATTTTGCAAACAACACCTCCTGGTTCCTGATCCTTGGGCTCAATTGTTCGACACATCAGTAAAGATTGGTAATGTATTTTGGCCATCAGATGCTCTTCTGACCTCACACAATAGGGGGCATCTGTTATAACCCTAAATTGCACCACACATGCTTACCTGGCATCAGGCCATCTCATATCCCTTCTTTGCTAAAGCACTCCTGAGTAACTCTTTAAAAAACCTTTGTTATAAAGGCCCACCTGCCCTACTCCATTACTGCACACATGTACACACTGGCTGACCTAAAACAACCAGCGTGGACTGACAAAAGCACACAAAAAAGAAAAGTTTCCGATGGAACACAAAAAATATGGGTGAGTTAACTGAAACTCCTGGCCATGCATGGCCGAGGGTTCGTCCAAATACTTAGCTCCTTCTAGCCTATAAAAGAAGGGGTAGGGGTCCCATTTGAAAAGAGGAAAAATATAACAAAGAAACTCTGCCCATTTGCGTATTCCCATTGTCCCAACCTTTTAGCCTTTCCTTGTGCCATAGGAGATACAAAGCAAAGCAGTTGGAGGATAGTCGAAGAGGAGCCCAGGATCAGGTTCGCGGAGTGGTGGTCGGTCTCAGCTTTTGTAAGTTGACTCATTCAAAGTAATAAAGAAAATGCTTTTCCTGTCCCAATTGATGAACTTTTTATAGTTTGATTAGTATATGTTTGGATTTCTAACCCGTTAGTATATAAGTAAGATGCATGCGTAGTTGTTGCTTGTCTTGTATGCAGGTCAACTTTGGCAGGGGTATTGCGAACAAGTAATCAAGTACAACGGAGGATTGACATCAAACACCCGGAACGAGGTAGGTTGATCTTTCCATCCATTTACTAAGAAAAGGGGATTTAAATATAGGGATGAAGGTAGAAAGTAGTTTTTCTTTGGTCATATTTGCATGCAATGTTCAAACCCTATTTTCTAGTTCGCAAGGAGATTTCCCTCACAACACCCGTTTTGGGCGCTTGGGTGACCCCAGGGCATCAATTTTAAGATACATTTTTTTCCTATAAACCAAAATTAAACCATACAAATTGAGGAGAGGAAGAAGAGCACCAACCTGGTCCAGACGACGAGGAAAATAATTGACCGTAGCTCCGGCACTGAACAATGCAAGATTCACCTCCAAAACTCAATTTCTCCACTGCTACACATTTTTGCACAAATGAAATGGTAATTTACTTTTTTTCATATTACTAATAAAATTTCATTTTTGCCTAAGATATAGTTATTTTTGGGTTTTGAAAAATATTATGGAATCTTTATTAATATCCTGGAATGCAGTTTTGATATTATTGGTAGGTCTTGGAGCAATTTTATTGGATTTTCATCTTGTCACATTAATGAGGATAGTCTTAGTTTGTTCTCATGCTCAGAAAAAAATAAGAACGCGGCGAGTAAACTTTTATCTCTTTTTCGCACTCGTATGGATAAACGAAAAAGGAACCCCCCCAGAGTCATCTTTAAGCTCTTTTCAGACTCTCTAAACATGAAAATATTGTCGGGTGATATTGTTTCCTTTCCCACTCGTTAAAAGGTTTGAAAGGGCATCTTTTGAGCGATAATTTATCTCTTTTTCAGCCTCGTGAGACTAACATTATAAAAAAGGACAACACTGGAGTCATCTTTAAGTCATTTTCAGACTCTCTAAATATGAAAAACCACCGATTTTACCTTCTCTGGACTCGTTAAACAATATTACATTGAAGGGCCCATATGGGACCGAACCCTTACTTCTTCCGGTTCATTAAAGAAGAAGAGGAACTTGCCAAAGGTGAGTTATATCAAGCATGTGTTACCCTCCTCAAGCTCGTTAAATTAAAAAGAGGTACTCGTCTATCTGGATGGGGGAAAAATTGAAAGAAGCAAGCCAAGTAGTTTTTGAGAACATTAGCCGTCACTCTTACAGTTTCACTTGAACACGACACTTTGTCTTTGCATACATTTTAATCCGCTGAACCTCTGCACTGAACCAATCCTCTGAGTTTCCTTAATCCTTTGGGTCACCTGACGCAAGTCACCATATCCACTGCATTATCGTGTTTATGTCCATGTCATGTTTCTGCTGTCGTGCCTCAGTGTTCAAGGGAAGTATATGCCTCAATAGTCAACCACCACAAATTTCTTGTTTCAATACCCGTGTCAGTCCATGTTCTTTTGATCCACCAATTACATCTCTATCTCCATTTCGTGTTGTTTATGGGGGATACATCAAGGCCCTCCTTCGATGTGTCTATTCCTGTCAACTTCAGAACATTATCCGGGAACCAGACTTAGAAACTAGTTAGTGCCTTGGGAGCTGCATGCATCAATGGCAGACCTCCTCGCATCTGACAATGGGTTTACATCATTGACCTCTGATGGGATGATTCCATGTATTTTTGACTTCAGCTCATCTATTCATGTTCATTAGAATGTACTAGAGTACCTTGGGAATCATTGACATCAATGGTGATATCCCTCGCGCTTGTTAATGGTTTACCTCATTGACTAGTAATCAAGTGGTTTCTACCATGTTCGACATCGGGACATCGTTTCACATGGTTATATTCGTACTACATTGGGATCAGTAAGAAGACCCTAGGTTGAGTCATCACTCTTATATGTACTTTGCCTAGGTTGTGACAGAGTTTCTTTTGAACATTGACACATATACTATTACATAGATCCACTTTGTATTGGTCATGGCTATTTCTTGTCATCTCATAGATCCATTGTGTATTCTTAGTGGCTACGATCAGTTCAAGTCATAGGAGTATAGATCCACATTGTGTCTTCAGTGGCTATACCTTTTTATCAATATAATTATGGATGCGCAGTGTATTTTATGGCGGCCATACCTTGAAAGTCTTTATCACTCAAACATAGGTATGCCAGCCTTGGGTTTGAAACATGTCATAATATTTGTTTGATGGTTGTGTGAAGCTTCTTCTAGGTTCTCTAAGCCCATACCCTTCCTCGAAAAATTCTACAAAGTACTTCAGTCATCAGCTCCCATATTCTAACTTCTCACTTTGGGGGGCAATCTGTTACACATCAAAATTACTCATTACAATGATGGCTTGGTGTCATCATTACCAATGTCACAAGTGTCGCATTTTGGCCACAAGTGTCACAAATATAATACTATCATCTTTCCTATGTTGTGTCTCGGACGACATGATCAAGAACACTTAAAAGACTGGTTTTGAAGAGGAGAAATGATTTGACAAGAAGTACAAGTCTTTTTCCATGGAAAAAACCACTAAAAAATCAAGTTTGGAAGGCAACGCTCCCCTATACATTGTCAAGGAGTGCCAACACTCTGTACCCTCTTCTGGGGGAGAGTTGCAACTCTCTATGCACCCTTTTGAGGGAGCACTGGCCTTTTTGAGCAAATTTTGGACGGTTGAGGGAAATCAGGATCAAATCCCCTTCATATCTAGAGTTTGTTTGATTCAAATCTGAGGTCAAACCTTGATCTTAGGGAATATCCACAACTGTAGAAGAAGGATACTCAACCTATCCCATGAATCTCTTAAGTGGTTAGGCCTCTCTAAGCCTATATAAGTAGGCCTCCTCATGGTGAAAGGGAGAGACATGAAGAGTATCAAACTTATGATCTCATAAGGGAGATATCATTGAAGCATCATCAACTTGTGTGTGGATTACTTGAGCAAAGGGTTGGAAAAGGAGAACTGGGAGAAGTTGTTGCATCTACATCATGGTTGTAAGCATCATCTCACTCTGTTTTCATTAATATAAATCTATGCTTGGCATGTTTCCTTTAAAATTTTGTGCATGTTTCATGAACTTGTTTCTTTTATAGATGTATTATGAAGCTAATCATGGTAGAGTAGGAAGTCTTGTTGTTGTTGCTCATTGTATTGCAGGACCTTATGAAGAACTTGGAGATCAAGATCAGTCTGGATCGAGCAAGGACAAACGTCGGTTAAAAGGTATTTACTTTTCTTCCTTCTTCTTCTTTGATAATTTAACTTCATAAAAAGGAAAGTCAGTGTCCACAATAGCACTTTTTGTCTTGGCCTTAGAAGTCTAGAATCCAAGAGAGAATCCACTTGTCCATAGGAGGATATCACTATAACAGTGAGGTCAAAAGAGCATTTGATGGGAGAAATACATTACAAATTATTCACCAATGTATGAAGCGAGTGAGCCTGGGACCAGAGTTCGGGAGGTGTCATCTGCAAAAATAACAATTGTCTCTCCAAGGTGGGCATACCCATGCTCAGGATGAAATAAATCATGGTTTTCAATCAAATACATTGCAGACCCATGTCATATAACTATATAAAGTGTAGCCGCGAGCAATACACAATGGATCTACATCTCAAAATCAAATATATACAAGTATAGTATCCATCTTCAAGGAGCCCACGATGCCTGATGGATGGATATGAGGCCTTCAGAGCTCGAGAAACAACTTCAATATCTTCAAAACTTGGGTAGGAGTGTAATGTGAGTGTACGACTTCACTACCCATAGGTCTTTGACGACTCATCAGGAAAAGACAAGAGATCTCGATGATCAGGGAGAGAACTTCATTTATTTTGAACAAGGACTTGATTGGAATTTCAGGATGGTTGGGCATGAGGTCAGGAGACAAACTGTAGAAAGGCTGACTTAGGTTGGGTAAAAATTCCCTTGCAAAATAGCACGAAAGATGATCAGACTCAGGCAGCATGTCATTGACATAAGTTCATGTTGGAGGAGGCAACACAAACTCTCCATCTATTTGGAAGAATAACCAAATGGAGGAGGACACAACTCTATGTAGAGAGAACAAATTCCTAAGGTCATATTAGATCCCAAATCTTGATGAATAAATGGAGGGATGTGCTTTGTCCAAGGGCGACTCATTGTGATGCCATAAAAAGAAAATATATTTCTCATCCTCTTTTTGTGGGCTCTTTGATTTTTTTGTCTTTTTCAATATTTTTAAAGATCTTGAAAAAGAATAAAAAAATACCATGTTACAAAGGAGGAACGAGTGTCGCAAGCATACTAGTTCCCAGTGCAAGGAACACACTAATTCTCAGAGAAAGGAGACATGTGCAGGAAAAGGACACTCTGGAAAATTCCTCCATGGGTCAAGGTGTTAAGATGCAGAGGAAAAGTGATACAAGGCTTGCATATAAGGCATGTTTCAAAGGTTCAGTTGAGAGAAACATGGAGCTGACATTAGGCCAAAGACGCAGAGATGAAAATGCGATTAATAAGACACAATGAAAACCCCCTTCATTGTAATTTTAATGAGCCCAGAGAAGGTAAGATCGATAGTTTTTTCATGTTTAGAGGGTCTGAAAAAACATAAAAGAAGACTCCATTGGGGTACGTTTTTTGAAAATAGTCTAGTCGGTTCAAAAAAGGGGTAAACTTGCACTGAAAAGACGTTTATTCAGAACCATTTTAATGAGTGTCACACAGACAAGACCACTTGACAATATTTTCAATTTTAAGGAGTCTGAAAAGAGGTTAACTATGGACTCACATCCTTTTTCTAGATTTAGTCTCCTTAGCCTGAAAAAGTATAAAATTTACTGAGGAGAACTCTCCCGACGAGACGAATCTCCCGAGGTGTACCTTTTTCCTCCCTAGTCTACAGGCTGGAAAAGGGGTAAACTCATGCCAGTAAATGTTCTTCTGGACCAATTAAACGAGTGTGAAGGAACAAGGTCACTCAACGATATTTTCAATTTTAGGGAGTCTGAAAAGAGCTTAACTATGGACTCTGTGGGGGATGTTCTTCTAGAACAATTTAATGAGTGCAGAGGAAAAAGGTCACTCGACGATATTTTCAATTTTAGGGAGTCTGAAAAGAGCTTAACTATGGATTCCATGGGGGTTCCTTTTTCATAAATTTAGTCCCTCAGGCCTGAAAAATGGTTAAACGTATACCTGAGAATACTCTTCCAGCGAACCAAAGTTCCTCGAGTATACCTTTGTTCATAAATTTGACCATCCAGATCGAAAAAGGGGTAAACTACCGTCGGACAGACGTGCCTTCAAATTTTATTTTGGTGAGCGTGAAGGACAACAATATTGCTCGACAATCTTTTCATGTTTAGAGAGTCTGAAAAAGGGCTTAAATAAGACTCCAGGGGGCTATGACTCATGTATGAAACTGGTTCAGGTAGAGCCCATTGCTAGGCTCAGACCAAGAGTCTCTTCGATAGTCAACTTGGAAAGTCCCCCAAAAGGGAATAAAACATAAACCATAGTGTAAGTACTCCCAAAATATAGAAACTGTAGTCATGGCTTCAAGGATAGCCTCATTTGAAGGCAATTCAAAATCTAAGAAATCACGCAAACGAGGGTCGACAGTCCTAAAGGGTGAAGTAAACTGATAGTATTCCATATGACGATGGAGGCTCTAGCCAAGACTGATAGAGTCTATCAATGAAGAAACACAAGCATGAGGGATTGAGGATCTACAAACAACGAGATCATACTCAGAAGGAGACATAAGATCACTTGGACCAAGAGGGGGAAGCAAGGGATCCCATGCCCCCATTGGACAAACCAATGGATCAATTATTGAGACCAATTCTCGAGAAGAAAAACATGATTTCCAATGTTCCTTCTCAGAAGCAATTGAACACCGAGGATAAGATGCCACATAATTAACTCGTGGCGGGGTAGAGTTTACATGAACACTAGGAACATATAAAGGGGCAACCTGAACTAATGTTGAATTAGGATGGTGATTATTAGATGCTAGCTGGTTGATAGTGACAATGATTCCATTGTGAGGCAAATGCATCACCTGGAAGAGGGTAGACACCACAACGTTCATAACATATACATAATCATGCTTGAGAAGCATATTTAAATCTAACGGGCTTTGCACCACTATAACATCAACAAGGACATTCTTCCCACCTAAAGAGATAGGAAACTGAGGAAGAACCCCCAAATATTCACTAGGACGTTTGTCAAAATCCAACAGCTCATGCGAAGAAGACACAAGCTCGGGAGATCCCAAGACTTTCCAAACCAAGGAGGATAAAATACTTGCAGAGGCTCCTTCATCCACAATACATCGATAAATGTTTGTTGAATTAAATTCAACCCTTATTTGAAAGGGTGCAGAAGAAGGAAGACGAGGCTCAACAAGGTCATTCCAATCAAAGGAAACCATCCTAGGTCTTGGAGGGGGTGTGCTTGTTGGCATGTTTTCAGAAAGAAGGAAGAGTATTTGTTTGTCATTGATGGAAAGCTTAGCCCGATGATGATGAACAAGAGAAAGTGGCAAGACCAGCAGTGCAATGATGATTGCATGGCAGAAAATCTTGAAATGTGAAAGATCAGAGCATGTCAAATAACTTCATTTCAGAGTTTCGGATACCGGGAGTTGGAAGTCTAGAAACATTTCACCACAGGAGTCTCGAAGTCACGAAATGTGAAACATTGAAATCGTGAAACAGGCACACTCCATTTTGGAGTTTCGCAGACTGGGAAATTGGTTTTTCGGATACTGGGTGTTGGAAGTGTAGAAACACTTCACCACAGGAGTCCCGAAGTCACAAAATGTGAAACACCAAAATCGTGAAACAGGCACACTCCATTTCGAAGTTTTGCAGACCGAGAAATCAGAGTTTCAGATACCAGTACTTGGAGTTGTCAAGAACTCTCACATCAAGAATTCTGAAATCGCGATATGCGAAATCATGAAGAGATCTGGACCGTCGAATCATCAAGAGTGTGGACCGTTGATCCGACTCCATTTCAGAGGTTCAGACACTGGGAGTTGGAAGAGTCAAGAGTTGAGACTCTTCATCAAAGGAGTCCCAAAGTTCCGAAATGTGAAATGTCGAACCGCGAAATGTGAAAACACCTTTTTGGTGTAGGCCTTGGTCATCGTCGATGGTCACATCGTCGAAGAGTTGTAGAGAAGAGATCGAAGAGACAAGCTCCATTTTGGAGTTTGGGACATGGAGAGTCGAGACTCTTCACCACAAGAATGTTGAAATGTCGGAATGTCGAAAGGAGAAATTGCGAAAGCGCTTTATGGATAAGAGCTTGGTCACCACCAGTGGTCACATCGTTGAAGAGTTGTAGAGAAGAGCTCGAAGAACCAAGCTTCATTTCAGAGTTTTGGGGACCGCGAGATGGAGCGTCAAGAAAATTTACCACAGGAATGCTGAAATTCTGAAATGCCGAAATGAAAAATAAACGCAAGATCCTACGGATCCAATCCAATGGTGCAGGTGAATTTAAGTTTAATCGGAGGGCTATTGTTTCACCTCACAGTTAATTGATCAATTATGAATCAGTTAGAAAAACTGATTCATGATTCTTGATCGGTTGGCATTTCAGTGGATGAGATGTCTCCTTGCCCAAGAGGATTCGAGGTGTAACTGTCATGGTGGTTGTGTATAAAGAAAAACTTAGATACTGTGCATGGTTGGCTGTTCAGAGTGAAAAATGAGTTGAACTATAGAAAAGAAAAACTATAGTATGTGCAGTGTGAAGAAAATCTCAGAGAGAAGGAACTGAAACTGAATAGAAGAGAAAAGGTGAAGAGAGCAGAATGTGCACATATCAAAGAGCATGATAAGGACAGAGAAAGAACCGATAGACATAGACAACAGTTCAAGCCAAATATGAACAAAGCAGAATAATAGTGTAGCAGAGAAGAATTGCAGAACAATGAAGAAGTGGTAAGATTTCATTTATCTTTGTTGTTGGTTATTCAATCATTTATTTATAATTAGGGAG
>JASDQU011178160.1:3154-29552 GCA_032191745.1 Picea mariana
AATGGTTTTCAGAATGTCCTTACTTACATCCGGATGTCTAGATCTTTGTAGATTATATTGGAGTCGCTCCACAAATTCTTCAAGGGTCTCGTCCTCCTTCTGTGACATCTTGAATAGTTCCTCTCTTCATTCCCTTATTCGACAATAGTCTTGGTATTTGTTCAGGAAAATTTGCCTCATTTGTACCCATGTTGAATTTTTTTCTCCTCCAAGGCTCATGAACCATCTTAACGCATTACCCTTTAATGTAGCTGTAAATAGTTTAAGCTTCTACACAATGGTAGTGTAGTCATAGCTTCTACACAAAATGTCAAATTCAAACAAAAACTCATCTATATCTTCAGTAGATAATCCATGAAAATTTGGGAGAGCTGAGAGAGGTATGTTTTTCATAGGAGCCATCCCTCGTGTGGGAACATCAAAAATAGGAAAAACCAGGGTAGAGATAGTATTTTCATTGTTTACCTGATCCTCGTTGTTCTATGGATTCTCTTGGTGGAGAACTTCTTCATTATCCCCTTGATTCTCCATATGTTCTCTTTCTCTCCACTCAATACAAACAACGTCCCACTCTTCTTTAGTGACTATCCGACCGTTGATCTGATAAACAACTTCTTCTAGATTTTCCCTGTTCCAAGCTATACTTCCTTGATCTTCAATTTTCTCCAATGTTGCTTGTTGATTTGTTGGTGACAAATCTTCAGCTTCAACTTCAGCCCTTGATGAGAACGATGTTTCGAGAAGGGGTATTTCTGCTGACTACGGATCACGTCTTCTTGGAGGATTTGCAGGGAGAAAAATAGATCCTGAAGAAGAATCTTCTTTGGCTATAATCTCATCAACAATGGTTTGTCTCCCCAGTATGTTAGGATTTCTTCCTCCACGTCCTCTGGTACCTGTAAGGTTAGTATTTTGGGGGATTCATTCTCGCATTTCATGATACATGCAGACTATTCATTCCTAATAAAGAAAACTAATGTGCTTACGAAAATCTATGATTATCTTCCCCGACAACGATGCCAAAATGTTGGGCACTTTAATTGTCTAATTGAATAGAAAATCAAAGTGTTCAATATAAATTGTCAACCCATGGAAGTCTGTTATTTCAAGATAACTGTTCACATTCTATGCTAGATTATGAAAGCATCTCTAATCTAATTGTAGTAGGGAAGTTTAAAAAAAAAAAGCATTATCACTAACACAGATGTGCTGATACAGCTGGAGTTCTATAGATTTGAAATCATAATTGCAATCTGAACTGATGAATGTATAAGAACCCTGGATTGTCTACTCTAATCCAACTTCTAATTTACCTTTGTAGGAAGAAGCTCTATACTATTTGCATAATGGAAATCTACTTATTGCAAGAAGGTACTTCACACTTTTATTTCTTGGAAACAAGATTTTAACCTAATGCTGAAAAAGGGAAAGCAATTCTCCAACAATGTTCAATACAAATTCTCATGAGACAAGTTTATGTGCATCTAACAAGAAGGAACTAAATTGTAACAATAGTTGTATTCTAGAAATGTCTAACAGTTAAATCATTCGCATTTAAAATAACTAATCTAGATTTCAAAACAAAGGGAATCGGTGAGGAAGGTGGGCCCTCTCCTTCTCACTGAATCCGATCAAGGAAATAGGTTACCGTATGTTAAAGGAATTCAATCCACTCTTTCATTCAATTGCCAAAAATGTCCATGTACAATCAACATTACTTTTCTTTCTCCAGTAAAAAAAACTTTTCTTCATTACCAAAGCTCTGCTATTTAAAGTCAGAGTCATTCAGTAGAACATAACCAGAACAGTCTTGAGAATCCCCGATTCTCAAGCTGTTCGTTTGATATCATTAATACAAAATCTAGAAACTCTCCTTGATCAACATCGTGAGTCAACATATGTAATCAACAGGTGTTGCAGCAGTCGTATAACAACAGGACTGGTGGCGTCTATTGTAACAGCTTCCAAGATTGACGGGCTTATGTTGTAGTAGTCGTGTAACAACTTCCATGGTTGGTGCCATTCATTGCAACAGTCATGTAAAAGCTTCCAAGATTGGCTCATATCTGTAACAACAACGATTTTCTCGAAGTGGGCTGTTCTAAGAATTTTGATCATTAGTTAAATCATTTCATGGGTAAAATATGTGAATGTTACCAATCAAACATGCTAAGTAAATGAAAATATAAAAGCGAGATGAATAGTTCATACCTTAGGAAAAAGGGTCTTAGTACTCATTATAATAGTCATTTAGCTTAGGAAAGAGAAGGTTGAATGGACAAAATATGTAGTGAAAAGGGAACATTTTTGGGTCCTAACAATTATTAGCAGTCAAAAACCTTATCATGACAAGTCCGAACTTGGATACAATTAGACAGAAAAGGGATCAAGCTCCAAAACAATAGAATGAGAAACATATCCAAATATCTATGAAGAAACAATCAAAGGGGATAGGAATATCTACAAGGAATATTATAGGGACACTCCTCCATCGAGAAGATTCATATTTCAGAATCAACAACCGATAGATAGGCCTTAGGAAGAAGAAGGATTCAAAAGAGAAACTCCTTTCATAATATCTTCAACTCCCAGGTATCAAACTATCCTTTTTGGTTTATGTTATGCATGTAATAATTTTGGACATAAAGCTATGAATTGCAGAGATAACAACATGAACATAAACAACTTTGAAAGTCATACACAAAAGGGTTATCCAAGAAGGCCTATTGAAACACAGAGAAGAATTTACAACAGGTTTGAATCATTGAGGACTGAAGTGGAATGCTACAAGTGTAACAACTTTGGACACATGGCCAAAGATATAAGAATGGAGATTCCTCCTAGAGAACCACAACAGAATAACAACAATCACAGACAAGAACCTCATAAGAGAACATGGATAAGAAAGCATAATCAATATAGCAATGAAGAATGCACACTCGCTCTACAAGATAAAAAAAATAAATGTGGTTGGTATGTTGATAGTGGTTTTTCAAAACACATGACAGGTGATAAAGACATGTTTCTTACATTAAGAAAGGAAAGAGATGGATCAGTCTCCTTTGGAAATGATGATTCAACTAAAATCATTGGAAAAGGCACAGTCAGAATTGGAAACAAGAATACCAAGGAAAAAATGTTCTACTAGTAGAAGATATGAAACATAATATTCTAAGTGTTAGTCAAATGTGTGACCAAGGTCATAAAGTTACTTTCAATTCACAAAAGTGTGATATAAGAAAAGAAGGTTCAAGAAAATTGATTGCAACAACTACAAGTACTTCAAGCAACATATATGTACTAAGTAAAATTAGAAATGAAAAGTGTTGTCTAGAAAAGGAAGATGAAAGTTGGCTATGGCACAAAAGAATGGGTCACATACACTTTGATAACCTTTTCAAAGTCAGAAAAAAGGAAGCAGTTAGAGAAATGCCCCAGATTACGAAACCAACCAACACTTTATGCAAGCATTGTCAACAAGGAAAACAAACAAAGACCATGTTTAAATCAAAAGAATATTCAACGACAAAACCACTGGAAATTGTGCATACTAATCTAGTTGTACCAAATACAACAAAGGGTTTAAAAGGTGAGAAATAATTTATGTTATTAGTTGATGATTATACAAGAATGACTGCAGTTTGATTTCTCAGGAATAAGTCAGAAGCTTTTGAAAACTTCAAGGTCTACAAGGAAATGGTTGAAAAAGAAATGGATTCAAAAATAAAATGTTTGAAATATTATAATGGAGGAGAGTTTAATTCAAAGGAATTTATGGACTACTGCAGTAGGAATGGAAAAAAAAGGTAATTCTTCGTTTCTAGGACACCTCAACAGAATGGATTTGTTGAAAGAAAGAACATGATAGTATAGGAAATGGCTCGAACAATGTTAATGGATTCCAAATTGATAGATATCTTTTGGACAGATGTAGTGCATACAATGGATCACATTCAAAACATAGTAATGATCAGAAACACCACTGACAAAATTCCCTATGAGCTATGGAAAGGAATACCAACAAATGTGAAACACTTCAGAGTAAATGCTACACCAAAAGAGAAAATGGTAGAATGGGAAAGTTTGACTCTTGTGTGGACAAAGAAGTACTTGTTGGTTACTCAAGTACAAGGAAAGCATACAAGTGTTACAATTTGAGGTTGAACAAAGTTGTGAAAAACATCAATGTAACAATTGATGAAACACGTGGACGAGAATTAAAGGAAGAATAAAATGAATCAATGGAACAAATTTATGAAGAAGAAGCATAAGATGAAGAACAAGTAGAAGGGGAAGATGAAAAAGATCAGAAAGAGGTAGAAGAAAAAGTTCTGAAAGTGCCTCCAAAGACACCTAGCAAACGAGTACAAAAGAATCATCCTTCATATCATATTATTGGAAACAAACATGCAGGAGTTGAGACTAGAAGAATAATCCGTTCACCAGAACAAACACACCTAGCACTCTCATCTACAATTGAACCAAACACTTTTGAAGAGGCTAGCAAAGATGAATTTTGGAATAAGGTGATGGATGAAGAATTGGATCAAAAAGAGAAGAATGACGCTTGGGAATTGGTTCAAAGACCAAAGAATAAGAATGTGATTGGCACAAAGTGTGTATTCAGAAATAAATTAAATGAAGATGGATAAGTTACAAGGAACAAAGCTAGATTGGTATGTAAAGGATACACATAGTTTGAAGGAATCGAATTTGAAGAGACATTTTCTCTAGTTGCTAGAATGGAAGAAATCTGATTGCTCCTAGCTTATGCATGCTCCAAGAATATTAAATTGTATCAGATGGACGTGAAATCAACTTTTCTGAATGGGGAACTTGAAGAAGAATTCTACATTGAACAACATGAAGGATTTTATTTGTCAAAGAACGCAAATTATGTGTGTAAATTGAAGAAGGCCTTGTATGGTCTAAAACAGGCTCCTAGAGCATGGTAATCTAGACTGGATAAATATCTACAATAGGCAGGGTTCAGAAAATGAAGTACAGACAACAACCTCTATGTCAAGGTAACTCAAGATAGTATTTTATTAATTGAATTTTATGTTGATGATATTATTTTTGGAAGTATTGATGACAGGTTAAGCCATAAATTTGCAAAGGATATGCAGAATGAATTTGAAATTTCATTACTTGGAGAACTATCCTTCTTTCTTGGTCTTCGGATATGTCAAAGCAACCAAGGAATTTTTATTTCTCAAACTAAGTATATCAGAGAAATGCTAAAGAGGTTCGGAATGGAAGATTGCAAACCGGTTACCACTCCTATGCAAACTAGTTGCAAGTTGAGAAAAGATGATGATTCAAAGTCTACAGACTAGAGGCAATACAGGTCATTGATTGGTATCTTACTATATGTGAAAACATCTAGAACATATGTAATTAATGCAGGCAGTTGGACAGGTGGCACGATTTCAAGGAGCACCAAAGGAATCACATGTATAAGTAGTGAATAGGATTTTCAAATATCTCAAAGGAACAAAAGAGTTTGGATTATGGTATCCAAAAGGAAAGGATCTATCACTTATTTCCTACACATATGTAGATTGGGTAGGTTGCATTGATGATCGACGAAGCACCAATGGAGAAAAGTTCTACTTGGGTGAGTGTTGAGTATCATGGTTAAGAAAGAAACAATCATTATTATCCTTATCTATAGCAGAGGTAGAGTATATTGCAACAACATCATGTTGTACACAGATTCTACGGATGAAATGAACTCTGAAAGATATATAGGTTGAGTATGATGATCCCATTCCAATCTATTGTGATAATACAAGCGCCACCGGTATCTCAAAGAACCTAGTGATGCACTCCAAGAAGAATCACATTCCAATAAAGTATCACTTTCTACGGGAACAGGTTGCAGAGAAAAACATCGGAGTTGAATATGTGGGCACAAAATAACAAGTGGCAAATATCTTTACAAAACCGCTTCCAAGAGAAGCCTTTGAGTATCTTGGCCAGAGACTCGGAGTAATTTCTATTCCAAAATGAATGATTTTGAATGCTTATATTATATGTCTTGGATTTACATGAGGAAGAACCATAAAGAGGATAGTTCAGGTTGCGAGATCAGTTTTAGAAAGAGTTTAGTCAGGGGGAGAAACCCCGGATGGAAAGATACCTTTGCCATTGATGACAAAGGGGAAGATATTTATCAGATGAAAATATAGAATTGCTTGGAGAAAGAGCACAAAGGAATGGTTCCAGGGGGAGTGATGGTAACAAGGGGAGCATGAGTGATATGACTTCAGTATTGCATCGGAGTGTTTCCATCAATGCCAAAGGGGGAGATTGTTGATTAATTGGGTTATTTTTCATTGATGTCAACCCTTGAAGAAAGTCTGGTAGCAAATTTTGGTAGCACAAAGGTTTGGGTAATGGACCCAAGTTTGTTTTATGGATAATGGTATGATTTTTGATATATTTACAGGTAAGACTATTCTATATGGATAGTACATGTCATGCCATTTTCGGTGGTATGTGGAACATCACATAACTCCTCACAGTTAGAGAGTTATGGCCATGTGAAGTTGGAGAACCCTCGTGAGTCATCTAGAAGCCCCAAAAAGTCAAAGTATTTTCAAAATAAATTATTTAAATAATAAAATTAATGGAGAACTCCCTAAAATAAGGAAAGTGGGATGTTACATGAAATTATAAATAAGAGGCAAGGCTCTCTCATTTAAACACACTTGAATATCATTGAATATATATTTTTGTGAAAGGTTATTTGGGAAGGTATTATCGATAGAGAAAAATTGCAGCAGAAAAAGTGTAGCAGGAAAAGTGCGGCAGAAAAATTGCAGCAGAAAAAGTGTGGAAGAAAAAGTGCGGTAGAAAAATCATGGCAGAAAAATCACGGTAGAAANAAAAAATCGCAGCAGAAAAAGTGCAGCGGAAAAATCACGGTAGAAAAAGTGCGGCAGAAAAATTGTGGCAAAAAAATTGTGGCAGAAAAATCACGGCAACAACATGGTTGGGGTCTATTTATGAGAGATATGGAACATCTTGTTTGAGGTATGTTTTGTGAGCTAGGGTTTAACTCTTGATATGGTATTGGATGTTTAGTATTGTTGCATATATCATATTTGTTGAGGGATACAATTGGTATTTTGTTGTTGGTATTTGGCATATGGGTATTGGTCTTTTGGTTGTGATGTGTTGTTGAAGTTGTTGGTTTATCTTGAGGCTACATAACAGTGAGGTTGTGGCACATGGTTTGATGTAAGGGTTTATGGTATTTTGTTATGGATAGTGTGATGTATTGATAAATAAATTTTGATGGTTATATTGGTATATGTACTTGGTGTATGGTTGAGGTACATCGTTGAGACAAGTAGTTGATGAGTTGGTACATACATGAGGTGTATACTTGATTATGTTGGTCATCTTGATGAGTCATAGTTGATGTGTATTTGATGCATGATTGGTACATATTGGGTGCATGGTTGATGCACTCGTTGATGGTACAGGTTGATTACAGGTTGTTTGGATAGGTTATTGTGACAAGTTATTTATATAGGTTTGGTGCATGGTTGATGCATTTGTTTATGGTACAACTTGAGGTACAGGTTGTTGTATGGTACATGTTGGAACATGTTATTGGTACAGGTTGTTACAGGTTGATTGGTACAGGTCTACATCAGTATATCTCACAATGATAGTGTGATAGTGGTTCCATCATTCTACCTCTACGTCCGGGCGATTAGACAGGGCAAGGACATGTGGTTGTAGCCACATTCTGGTTGTAGCTGGAGAACATAGGGGGTTGTAGCCTCCTTCTAGTTGTAGCCAAAGAATTGGGGAGTTGGAGTTTCCCTGAGGTTGTAGCCTGAGAAACTAGGGGTTGGAGCCTCATTCCAGTTGCAGCTGGAAAACAAAGGAATTTGGTGCTTCCAATGAATGTAATTCTTCCAGACATATAAGAAAAATCATTCTGTGGTTTTCTCCTGCTTTGGGTTTCCATGTAAAAACACTGGTGTACTATGTATGTGTATGATTGCTCATTTTTCCATTGTTTATTTAATCTAAAATTATTGGATGATAATGATACACTGATATAACACTTGCATTATATGGTTGAAAAGGTTTAAATTTCTCTATTACTGATTCACCCCCCCTCTTAGTAATCCAACACGATATTCCAAAGGAGATTTTCACAGACCATGGATGTCACTTCCAGAATAAGATGATGATCGAGTTAGCATCAAAACTTGGGTTTAATCAAGAACATTCATCGCCCTACTATCCACAAGAGAATGGCCAAGTGGAGGTTGTCAATAAGTCTCTCAAGACTATTCTCCAATGGACGATCAATTCATCAAAGTCGAATCAAAATTTGATGTTGTACTCGACACTTTGGGTGTATCGAACCTCATTCAATAATGCTACCAGTTTCTCTCCTTTTCAACTCATTTATGGACTGGAGGCAATATTTCCCATAGA
This sequence comes from Picea mariana, assembly GCA_032191745.1. Lineage (NCBI taxonomy): Eukaryota > Viridiplantae > Streptophyta > Pinopsida > Pinales > Pinaceae > Picea > Picea mariana. The sequence goes on from JASDQU011178160.1 coordinate 11,624, forward strand.
GTTCCAAATTCCCTCTCTTAAGTTGGTAGTGGAATTACTGCCCGACGCAACTCCACTTGAAGAGTGCCTCCTATATCTCGAGTAGCTCGATGAGAAGTGTCGAGATGAAGCCTTGGCCAACAAGGCTCACAAATAGCATGTCAAGTTTCAATATGATCGATCGTTCCACCCTATATTTTTCTCAGAAGGTGATCTTGTTTTGTTCTATGACCAAGATAAATATCCCTTGGGGGCAGGAAAAGTCAAACCCATGTGGTTTAGACCATTCATTGTTAAGAAATTATTAGAAAAGGGTTCTTATCAACTGGTTGACTTCGAAGGTAATGCTTTGTCTAAGCCTAGAAATGGGTTCTACCTTAAGAAGTATTACTCTTAGGTTGGTCACTTGAGTGTGACTTATTGTATGTAATGTATAGTTTTATTTATACATTTTTGTGTATTTTTGTCTTATGGATGTGCAGTTTATTTAATTTTTCACCATGGAAGATGTCAAGTGAATATTAGGTTTATCTTGGGTTTGCGGATGGTGCTAGTTGACACACTTAGAGGCTTTCTTCCGTAGCTTGGGTGATATTCACGCTCACTGGTCAGTTGGTGTCTTCTGGAGGTGTTTCTCTAAGTGAAGAAACCAATAACATTGTCGAGTACAGTGTCGTAATAGAATTACTATGTGATGCATTGCCACATGGTATTTATCACCTCTGGTTTCATCTAGATGCTCAACTGGTTGTGTCTCAGTTAAATGGAGTGTACTGCATCTATGATCCCACCCTTCACCGATGATTCCTTAGGGTATGTCTCTTAGAACACTATTTTGACTATATTACATTTATTTGTGTTCCTAGGAGATATAATCAACTAATGAATGCATTGGCTAATCATGTATTATATTGGCATCTTGCACACACATAAAAGTAAAAGAACACACATACACTCATATGTAAATACATTTATACAAAATGATTACTCCATAAGGCATATATATATATATATATATATATAATATGTCCAAAATAATGTCATAAGTACAAAATGTGGGCCATAAGCCTCAAATAGAGCCGATATACATCATTGGGCTCAAGCCCTCAACACATAATAGAGTATAAAAAAGAGTGGCCTTGACACATATAAGGTCCAGTGCTAAGTCTATGGTCTAGGCCTATTGGCCCTGGTGTAATGTACTACAACATTTGCAAGACATCAGAATAGTTGAACCCAAGTCCTGGTTACTCCTACCACATACAACTACATGGCCAGAGGTAGGTCCTCAATCTCTGCCATTGGCATAGGACGGGTGAGAGTTGTCAGGTTCCTCTCCACTTGATGCAATACTCTCTCAGCCTCTCCGACTATTGGCCCTCCCATTGTTGTTTGTCTGACATCCTCTCCAGGACGACGCCTGGTCCTAGAGAAGTTGACTGGTCATATAGGTCCCACATCTGTATATAATAGTTTACTAAGTTATTACTATGATGTTACCATAAAAATTAATTAACTTTGAAAGATAAATAATGATGTGTACCTATCTCTCCATGCTCCTCTAGGCCATGAGGCATAAGCATATCAAGGTCCCTCAAGAAACTGATCCCTGCGTATGGGTAGTCCTCAATCAAAAGGATTTGATGGGACCACCAGTCAAATAATTTGTCATCATATGCCTCATGCACTCCCCCTGCTCCCTATTGATGCATTAAAGCAGCCCATCTGCATAGTGCTGGAAAGGAGGCAATATTTCCTCATTCTATATCTCATGGGTTAAGGCCTGGCACTATCTCAAAAAAGAATGCGCACAATATGGTCCCAAACCCAAAGTTCTTGTTCATTCTTCTCCTGCAATTGGTTAGTTGTTTCTTCATACAAGTGAGCATCATGGTGCTCGAGTCAAATATAGTGCCCTGTAAACACTGAGTTTCACAATGCATCTGGGCATGTGAGACCTGGTGAAGAGATGTGGATCATGTAGTCCACCCAATCATATACAACACTACCTATAGGTTGAGGATTTCTATCATTTGAATTGGCACTTGAGAGCCTACTTTCTCAATGTCATCCTCGCAGTACATGCTAATGTAGTCCTCTATATTTTGTAGTCCTGGATGGAAAGTCCTCAAGTTAACCGACTCACCCCTCTTCGAGAGATTAGTCAAGAAGTATACGTCCTCGGTGGTGGGAGTCAGTGATTGGCCCTCTAGCATGAAGGCCTTTGCGTCAGGGTGCCAATACTCTATCAAGTGATTTAGTATCCTGGGTTGTGCCCTCATGAATGGGTAGCAAAAAAACTTCCACATTCCACACTACTTTAGCATGGCAATGGCCCCTAGATCCTCTTCAATTAGTATGTCTAGCTCCTAATTCTATCTTTCTATCTAATGGACATACATCCTGATGCATGAAAAAAGTTTGAGGTTAGTGCCTTGTTCAATTTTTTTGAATACTTCAAGAGATGTACGCTGGTTGTTTTTAAGATAGTCGTGTCTGTATGTGTGCTGATTTTTTCTTAGCCCGTGTGTTGAGCATGAATATCCCGTGTACACACAGACCCGACTTATTTTTTAGGGCGCACATCCTCTAAACAAAAATAAAAGAAAAAAATGATGAATTTAAATATTGGAGGAGGTCATGTGTATTTACTTGGTTCAAGTTTGAAGTATTTTCATCCACCATAGCTCCTTGAATTTGCGTTTTAAGGAAGAGGGATTTTTCACTTTTTGGCTATTTTCCAAATTGTAATGGTTAAAATGAGTTGTATACCTCTATTTATAGAATATTTTGGCTCTTTTTTCCCCAATTTGGTGCTCTTTTCCCCTATTGTTGGCTTGGTGGGTGCTTTGGTTTATTTTGGGGGTATCTTTAGGTCGTTCTTATGAACTTTTTATTTTGGTTTGCTGTGTCTATGAGATGGGTTACACTCACATCATCCTTTGGTGAAGTTGTATTTTCAACACTTGCATATAGGTTAGGTTCACATCACCTTGCATCTTGCATTTTGTTGACTATTTCTTCTTTTCCATAAAATCGATCCCATCGAAGTGAGACACAAAACTTTCTATGCTGCTTTAGAAGTGTCATAGTTAGGTGGTAGAGCCTCCCTCTACATGGATATCTTAGGTAGATCCTTTGCTACATTTTGGCATCCATGTTGTGAGTATTCCATAGGCTAGAGAGTCCCTTTAGTCTCTTCATGACTTTGCAATGAAGCCTCATTCTTCTTCCTAGTCATCAGTCTTGGCCTTTCCCATGGGACTCCTCTAGAGCATAGTTTGTCTGCTTTCAAGCTCACTTAAACCATGAAAGTGACATCTGGTGAGAGATTATTTATCCTTTTCATACTCTCATGGATTACATATGAAAAGGATCCCTCTTGGAGTCTCATTTAAGTTTGTTGGCACAAGGTCATACCTAGGGTTCAACTCTAACAACACACCAACAAAACCCCGACTACCGACCCTTTCGACAACACCTGCAAAGCAGGCGAAGTCTCACCCGAGGTAGAAGAAGGGGGGGTTATAGGACACAGGTGTCTGTAACTAGGCTGGGACATAGATCTATGATAAAATCACTTCGCAAAATATTATATTAATGCTTCAAAAGTGACATGCATTAGTTTCTTAACATCATAGAGCATAATCAAAGATAGATCGACGTAGTAGAAATGAATTATTATATACCCTGAGCACTTAGCAGTTAGCATTATAAGTTAAATATAGCATTAAGTTACCCTTAACAAAAGTAAAGAACTTAAGCAACAAAAAGGTCTATCTATTATACATCACAATCAAAGCACTAAGAAGATTCATAACAGAAATAACACATCATAAAGAAAACCATGAGACACTAGATATACGTGGTTCACCCCAAGGTGGGGCTACGTCCAAAAATTGCTTCGCCTCTTTATTATTCACCAAGATCTTACATTCATTCACTCCTGTGCACTAAGCCACAGAGTCGAGCTCTGCACTAGACATGAGATCTGCACACTGAGCACCAGATCCTACTTCCAAAACTAGGTCAAATGCACAGAACCAAACCCTCTATCACAACATTTGCACCTTCTACAAAATCATAGTCACGCACATACCTTCCTTTGCACAAAGCAACTCTGTTCACATAGAACTACATTCACTACTTAAACCTGTGATCCAGTGGATTAGCACCGGATCCACAATAATCCTTCTGTCGAGCCATAGATATCTACCATGATGGCATGACAGAAGGAGTTTAACATAAGAGTTAACGTCCTAGTGGAAGCCAAAATGTGAGATATTCAACACATTCAACATGGTTGACTGCGCCAACCCCTTAATCCATGGTTGTGAGACGAGGCAAGGTTTCTTTCCAGTTGTCTTCCTTAAATAGTGGTGAGGAGCCAACATGGAATAGTTCTTCCGGTCTCCTAAGTTGAAGTCATTGTGCTTCAACAACGAGATCTGTCCTAACTGACTCTCGACTATGCGAATTCCTTTTGGAATGTATGCAGTGAATACAGAGTACTCAAAATCCTGAGGGATACTGTCGTGGTTAACAACACCATCCAAAGGTAGAACATACTTAGGCAGGATCGATGGGATCTTCTTCACGTTAGCCAGATCACCGTGGTGCTTACTTCGTTGTTTAGTTCCGGGGTTGATACAGGTGGAATGAAGCTTGGTCCAAGGGGAAGCCTATAGTCCCCTAGTCAACGATGCTTGAACACCTTCAGATATTGGTCTATCGAGCATTAACTTCTTTATAACTTCCTCGAAAGACTTCTCCAACTCACTAGGTTCACTCGACATTCTATCTTTTAATAGACATGCAGGGTAGACAAACAGACATGCAGGGTAGACAAACGAACAGACAAGGTCTAGATTCAGATAACACATCTCGACACTTGGACAATTCTCTACTTAGCTTATTCAATCATGGGTAGTAAAAAGTGGTACCAGCGCAACAGCCGACGAGTTAAATAGGTGGGGTATCATGAAAAATCTTCCAACAGACATGAAACTGCTTCCATTAATGTAAATCTATCCGTTATGGCATGGTCTCAATGTCCAAAAGTGGTCCATAAGTCCATAAATGTGTTTTATAACCATTCTGGAGTGTCATTCTAACGGTCGGGGTGACTCTAATGGTCATATAAATTCTCTAGGATGTAGTCTAATTATGCGTGGACCTGTTGTTCCAACGAGGTTCAAATCCTGCGAGCCTGCCTCTTGCAAGGTTCCAATTTGTGAAGTATTCCATCTAGTTTCTGTAACTTCTTGTATCTTTTCCAACTTAGACTTCTTTTTATTGAGCTTCCTTGCTTTCTTTCCTTTGACCTGAGTCTCTTTAACTATTTCTAGAATCCTCTTTCCATTCTTATTCTTATCTTCCCCTAGCGTAGTGGCTTCACACTGTTGACGTACCCTCAAAGATTCTGAAGTTAATATCCCTTTTCTTAACATTTCCTGAGTGGGCATACTTCTTTCTTAGATAGATATGTCCTTCAAACCTTCTTGCATTCTTTCAACCTTGATAGCTAATTCTCTTGCTTTTTGTCCCTCTTGCGTTGTTAGTTTTTTCTGTTGCTTCGACTTATCCTCTCGTTCTTCTATCAGTTTATCTATTTTCCTAGCTATGAAATCCCTTAATTCTTTCTTTTCTGTATCTTCTTCCTCTACTTTCCTTCTGATCTGATCGTTCTCAATCCAAGTCTTACCTAACAAAAGTGGGAAAGGGGCGTTGTCCCCAACATATCGAATGACTTCAAATTCTTCTTCAGTCGATGTTCCATGAACAATAATAGGTACATTAGTTACTCTTCCACATAAATTTATCATCTTACCCTTAAACAAGCCTATCCTTCCTAAAGAAGGTACCATAGTATGATTTCCCAAAACTTCCCAAGTTTCTTCTGTCATAATATTTACTTGTGTTTCTTCATCCAAGACTATACAATCTATGTCAAAGTCTTGTATTCTTGCACTTATGCATTGTTTTGCTTTCAGGATTTCTGGTAAACTGACATATTTATGAACATCCATCATTTCTTTCAACTGTAATAACATAGTCTAAACTTCCTCTGACCCTTTCTCTTTATGAATTTCTAACATGCCCTTAGTCTCTTGACTTTTTTCATAGTTTTCTTGTCTTATGTTCATGCCTTCAACTTTAGCAATAATCCTTGGACAATCCTCAACCTCATGACCAACAACCTTACAACAAAGACAAATAAGGCCTACCTCAGGACATTCCTTAGAAACATGTCCTGACCTTCTGCAATTATAACACAAAGTCAATCCTCTTTTCCTTTTAAATGTCCCCCAACCTTTTCTGTATTGCACACTTCCCGTAGGATCATAGTGTTGGACCTCCAATCTGCAAAAACAAATTCTAGGTTCCTGCATCCACTTATTAGTCCAAAAAATCTCTCTATGCATAGGAATAACATGTCTTTCTTCATTTCCATTAAATTTACTTAAATCAAATCTTTCTTTCAGCTGCGCCCTAGCCTTCAGACTAGGACAAAATCTATTAAACATACTTAAATTCATGCTTTCGAAAAAAAAATTCACTTATCTTTCTCTTACCAAAGCACAAAGCTTACCTCTTTTAGGATCTTACCTCTTTTCTTCAGAACAAATTAATTTCTTGGCACAAAGATTTGCAATTCAAGTAGAGTACTGCACACTTCAACAACAGACCTACGCACAAAGCTTCTCTTTTTCTTTAATTCAGTTCCCAACAACACAGTTTCATGTCCCGACAACAGAACCATTTGTTGGCACAGGGGCAGACCCAGGGTTCAACTATAACATCGCACCAACAAAACCCCAAATACCGACCCTTTTGGAAACACCTGCGAAGTAGACAAAGTCTCACCCGAGATAGAAGCAGGGGGGTTACAGGATGCAAGTGTCTGTAACCAGGTTGGGACACAAATCTTTGATAAAAGCACTTCGTATAATATTCTATTAACGCTTAGAAGGTAACATGCATTAGTTTCCTGACATCACAGAGCACAATCAAAGATAGATCATAGCACTAGAAACGACTGATTATATACCCTGAGCACTTAGCACTTAGCATTATAAGTTGAATCTAGCATTCATTTACCCTTAACACAAGTAAAGCACTTAAGAAAAAAAATATCTATCTATTATACATCACAATCAAAGCACTAAGTAGATTCATAACACAACACAAAGCAAACCATGAGACACCATATATACATGGTTCACCCTAGGGTGGGGCTATGTCCACAAACCACTTCACCTCTTTATTATTCGCCAAGATCTTACATTCAGTCACTCTTGTGCACTAAGACATAGAGTTGAGCTCTGCACCAGACATGAGATCTGTGCACTGAGCACCAGATCCTCCTTCCAAAACTAGGTCAAATGCACAAATCCAAACCCTCTATCACAACATTTGCACCTTCTACAAAATCATAGTCACACACATACCTTCCTTTGCACAAAGCAACTCTGTTCACACAGAACTACATTCAATTTGCTACTTCTACAATACATTCCCCTTTATTTATACTTTACAAACCCTTACAATAAGGCCTAAACATGGGAAAACCCCATGGGTCGACATCCCATAAACCCATTACAAAACCCTAGAGGACCCTTTACTGGGTCCACATAACCCTAAAAAATGGGTGAGATCTGCGATCTCAGCTCCGCTTGGGCATTCCTTCTTCGACCAACATGTCGAAGTCCAAAAGTGGGCCAAATCTGACCAAAGTTTCCTCAAAACTTGGTTGAGGGCCAACAAATCTCTTTTCAGACTTCCTAAAATTGAAAATATTGTCGAGTGATCTTGTTTCCCTTCATGCTCGTCCAACTCAAATTTGAAGGCACATCTATTCGACGATAGTTTACCCCTTTTTTGGTCCGGATGGATAATTGACAAAAAAGGTATACACTAGGAGCTACGGTTTTCTAGGAGAGTATTCTCAGATGTAAGATTACCCCTTTTCCGGGCCCGAGGGACTAAATTTACGAAAAAGGGACATTATCCTTGGTTTTGGTTTATCTCTTTTTTGGGCCTTGGATATTATAGACAAAAAAGGACACCCTTGGAATCTTCTTTAAGCCCTTTTCAGACTCTCTAAATAGGAAAATATCGTCGAGTGACCTTGGTTCTTTCACACTCGTTAATAGGTCCTAAAAGAACATCTATTTGGCATACTTTTAACCCTTTTCTAGCCAATATATTAACCTGGAAAAAGGAATACCTTGGGGGATATGTCCCACTGGGCGAGTTTTCTCAGGTATTAGTTTACCCCTTTTTTGGACCTGGGAAACTAAATTTATGAAAAAGGAACTATAGTTCTCCTTGGTATAAGTTTAAACCTTTTCCAGACCTTGGAGACTCAACTTACAAAAAAGGTTTGCCTCGGGAGATTCATCTCACCGGGAGAGTATTTCCAAGTATTGTTTTATCCTTTTTCAGGCTTGGGGATCTAACTGTATGAAAAACAACACTTTTGAGTCTTCTTTTAGTGTTTTTCAAACTCTCTAAACATGAAAAACCACCGAGACTACCTTTCCTAGGCTTGTAAAACCTTACATGGAAGGAAACTTGTTGTTTCATTCCGTAATCACAATGTATGTATTATCCTTGCATCTTTGGTCTAATGTCGGATTCATCTTGCAATTACTGAACATTTATATCATTCCTTAGGTGAAATCCTTGTAGCATTTTTCCCTTGCGATCTTACACCTTGACCCATGGAGAAATTTTCCTAAGTGTCTTTATCCTGCACATCTCCTACTAAATATCAGTATGTTCCATGTGCTTGAAACTCGTTTTCTTGCCCACGAAACTCATTCCTCCTTTTTAATGTAGCATTCTTTTATTGTTTTTCAAGCTCGTTAAATATTTGGAAAAGACAAAAAAAAATCAAATATTCCAAAAAGAGGGGATGGGATACACATTCTATTTTATCGACGGCAAGATAGTGTCCCTTGGACAACACACATCCTTCCATTTTTTATACAAGCATTGGGATCTAGTATGACCTTAGGAATTTGTTCTCGTTACATAGAGTTGTGTCCTCCTACATTTTGTTACTCTTCCAAACATATGGAGAGTTTGTGGTGCCTTTTGTGTCATAGAATTATGTCAATAGTATGCTTCATGAGTCTCATCATTTTGTCGTTCTTTTGTCCAAGGGAATTTTTCCAACCTGATTCGACCATTCTACAATTATTCTCTTGACCTTCATGAGTCGGCCATCCCGAGAATCCAGTCAAGTTCATATTCTGAATCAAAGAAGTTCGGTACCTGTTGTTCAAGTTCTTCCAGTCTTTCCGTGACGGTTTGTCGAAGACCTCAGGGTAGTGAGTTCTACACTCCTATTATACTCCTACATGATTTTTGAATACCTTGAAGATATTGCTTGAGTTATGAAGCTACCACCTCCAGCTAAATGAATTGATGTTCCTGAAGATGCATATCACATTGTATTTGTATCTCTTCAGATGATTTTGAGATGTAGCTTTGTTGTGTATTATTCACAACTGCGATCTTTATAGACAGTCATATTTGTCTTGTAGTCATGATTATTTTATATGACATGGATCTACAATGTACTTGATTTGAAATCATGCTTAATTTATCCCGAGCATGGGTATGTCCGCCTAAGAGAGATTATCATTATTTTTCAGATGACATGCTCATGAATACTCATCTTGGGCTCACTCAACTCTATGCCTTCGCACTGTATAAAGATGTTGTAATGTATTTTGGCAATCAGTTTCTCTTCCAACCTCACACATTAGGGGGCATCTGTTATAGTCCCAAAATTCCACATCTATGCATCCAAGACATTGGTCCATCCATTTGCATCCTTTTCCAACCATACTACGAAGGTTTCCTTCAAACACAACTTTTTGGATAATGTACGCTCCCTTCTATACTATCATCTTGCGTACATACGCATGATAAGTGTTAATTCATCTGCACAGATACGCGTGTTTCATGTTAGTCATCCCACATTTACTCCCACAAAATGAAAAAAATATAAAATTGCGCCTATTTAAGTGGAGTTTACAGGATATGAAGGGTTTCCTAACCATTTTACCCCTTGTAGCCCTTCCCTAAATTGAATAACCATATTTTTCTCATATAAAAAGGGGTCTAGGAGGATCATTTGAAGAGATGAACAAGAAGACAAGAAAACTATGTCAAAATCCTTTCCCTCTCATTACCTAAGTTTTGCATCTTGCTCTGAGTTTTATCCTCAACTTTCCCTTCCATCCATTCTCCTTATGCAACTCTTCCTTCTTCCCATGTTGGTATGTTGGCTGTGAGACTTATATGTGGGATTGGTGACTTGGAGTCATGATAGAGGAGCTCGGACTTGGTTCGTGGAGCAGTGTTAGTGAGCAAAGGTTGTAACCTTTCATTTTGTTTATGAATAAAAGATATTATCTTTGTCCCAAAATTTTATGTGTATATTTTCTTATCTATTTGATCATTTACATCTATATTTAGGATTTTAAGTTATTACCAAATATTTTATATGTTGTTGTGTTTTGTTCTTGGTTTATTGCAGGTCAGCTTTGGGAGGAGATATATGATCTAAGAGGTAACAAGAAGTGTAAGAGGTCTACATCAACCAAAAGGATTCAAGGTGCTCTTCTTAACTTTCTCTTCCCTCTCTCTTATCACTTAGTCTAGATTGTTTTGGGGTAGATTAGAGATAAGTCATCCTTTTAAGGGGTTATCACTTTGCTTATGCCTTAGACCCAGTTTAGGGGGAAGTTTCCCCGTAGAAAGTCTCTTTGGCTCTTTGCTACATATTGCACAAGTTATGCATAAATCATGTTTTAACTTCATTCCAAAAAAATGGCTATGCAACTAATATGTCATTATATCTAAATTTGGGCCTCTGTTCTTGTAATTATATTCTAACAATTGATTGTTATATGTTATATTATTTTAGTACTTTGTTTGAACAACTTGAGAATATTTCATTCTCAATCATGTTCATAGTTATATTTTCTAATTAATCTAACTAAGAGACTATTAAATGGAATCATTGTATCTCTACAAATCCATTTAGAACTTTTTCTTAATCCAAAATTATTTTCCAAGTATGTATAAATATGAATTCCATGATCGATTGAATTGATATTATTTATTTTGTTTTATCCAACCCAACACTTTGTTCTACATAGGTTGGGACTGTTATCCCCTAGCCTAGGGATAACTAAGTAGATTATGTCTCAAGGCCAACATGTCCTAGACATGGACTACCGAGATCTAGATTGACTTGAGCTTGGCCCTGGAGGGCCCATCCTTTTCTTCTTTAGTGCTTCCACCTTGTCAACAACATAAAAATCCATACCATCAGCCTGGTTCTTCAGCAGCAGTGGGTCTTGCTCCATGAGGTAATAAGTCCGGGTATCATGGTATGTGTCACTATGATTCTCAAAACATTTGAATATGTGCATTTAATTATTTTACTTCTAACGTGTGATTGGACCTTATGCCTTTCCACTTGTCCATACCTGGGGGGAATGACAGGATGCCCTAGTAATTTGGTTCCCATAGGGTTTGAGTTGCCACTGGGAGGGGGTTCATGAAAGGTCATCATCCGTTCCCACCATACTTACCAATTTTCATCTTTGTCCCTCTCATCCATCCCACACATTGGTCCGAGCATTGGGTTTGCCAAGCTAGCAAAGGGTTGAACCTTACCTTCTGGGAAGAAGGGGCTAAAGGTCTAGAGGGTAAAAGTAGTTGTAAAAAGATAAAATCCAAAAGAATGAAACCTTCAGATGATTTGCCTAGGGATCCTCGAGAAATCAATAAAAGGATTCTCAGCAAGAAACAAAGGAACCCATAAAATAATAAAATCAAGACCTAGTTGGAGGATAGGGGGTCTCTTCACGAGCCAACCTATTAGGTCCATGGGCATGTAGCGGTATGAAACTACCATTCAGCTAGTCACCACGCCAGGGTAGTGGCTCTTAGTGGAATAACCAAGAGAAAGGGGGTCTCATCACGAGCCAACCTTCTTATTTCCGTGAAATGCTTATGGGTAACATTGTCACCACTGGTCACCATGCCAGAGAAGTGTCCCCCAACTATTATCTTGAAATAAAATGCAATAAGATAAAAAATATAAAAGGAATGAATGGGCTTGGAAACATTAATATCCATGACAAGGTGCAACTCACCCTCTTCAGAGGCACCCACATGTAATCCATATATTCCTCTGTCATCACTGCACCCATTGCTCATAAATACCTTACCACCTCATCCACTTACATGGACTTGAGTTGTCTTCACCCGGAAACATCCCACATCCAATGAGCACTATCCCAATAGGACATTATAAAACCCCCTCCAAACCTGGCTTGTAGAATAGCATAACGTATTTGAGAACTTGTCTAGGAAAAGGAGTTTCATGCACATGTTTAGATAACTTGATTATTAGATGTGATTGGCATTTCTATGATCCATGTGACTTATGAGCCCATGGAGGGGGTACTTTTTGTTGTTGTAGGGCCACTCCGATGGACATGTACATGTGGGGAGATGATTATTTCAGACCTCCATAGGGAAAGAATTCCACCAGATGGATGTTGAGACCCCATCCAGGGGCAAAGACAGAGCATAGGTTTGCACCAGAGAGAGAGGAGAACGTTCCACCAAAGAAATCCTGGCAGGCTTGAACCTAGGGGGGTATTTCCCTTATCACCATGATGTAGGCCTTGGAAGGCCCATGATGTCACCCATCGTTTTGGACACTTTGGAGACAGTTGTGTGCCAAGTGGCACGTGTGGCAGGATCAAAAGGCCTAAGGAGGCCTAACATTTTGCTCTTGGAGGACAACATTTCCCTAAGAATGCCTAAAATCACTCTAAAATGGCATGGCGTCATCTTTACAACTTGATTCAGGGTTCTATTATGACATTTAATGTAAAAACTGGATATTACATGTAACTAGCCATGTCAACCTTTTTTACCTGATTTTGGTCATTGATATTGTATAAATAAGGGCTTTATCCCTTTTGTTATTCATCATCTTTCACTCACACTTGTGAGGACTGAAATTTCCACCCTATCTAGGGTTACTTGGCTGAAATTTAAGGTGCACTCATTGAGGAAGGCTAAATTTTGGAGTATTTTGGCAAGTTTCTTGGTGGAACTAGGGTTTTGCTTGATGATTATTGATGTATGTAAGTGAAATTTCTGCAATTCTTCTTAATTGAATGGTTATAGTCACGTTTATCTTGCATTTACATTAAGATTATGAAATTTCTTGTTTAAACCCTAGGAAGTCTAGCACATGTTATTGTCCTAACTTTAAAAGCCTTCACCTGCTAGATCTTGTCAAGACGTTGATTTTCTTGAAGAATTTGCTAGGGCCTTGCCATTGCAACACCCTAGTTTTTATTTCTTCTTCTTAGCCATTTTTTCTTCATCATTGAGTTAACGAGGGAGGAAATTCTACTAAGGACAAGGGTTACCTACACCTTTGTAGTTAGTTTCCTGTAGGGTTTGATAGTTGGAGCCTTAGGTTACCAACACTCTAACTATCAATCTCTCTTGTCTTTGACACTCCTATTATCATTTTCCTTCAACATTTGTTGCCACATCATTGATTCCATTTTCCCTGAAAGCACTAGTCTAAGTCTCCTTATTGAGTGATTGATCAAAACAACCATCAAAACCTATACCTTGAGCTTCCTACTAACCATTTCTAACATTAGAATAGCCTAACCTACTAACATTATTGTTGTTGTTACTAAAGTAAGCTACAACCATACATTGCAGCATTAAAAGCTTCTAAAAGCAATTGAAAAGGGTGATTAATGCATTGCATTGTTTGCTTCTAATAAATGCCACTATTATGATATTAATGGTTGATTATTCTTAGTCATTTTGAAGTTGTTTCAAGAAAATTATTATGAAGTATTTCCTCATAAATATTGTTGTTATAATTTTTTGTTTACTTCATCATTATTAGCCAATTGTTTTATTTAAGAAAGTATATGGTTTTATGAAGTGCTAACCAGCAAGCTGTACTTGCAATATATATAGTTTCTTGTTCCTTTGTTCCAGGAAGGTACACCTTGATATATTATCATTTCATTGGTTATAAAACCGAGACTTTCTGATCAGTGGTGAATTGTGAGAGAGGATCTTTTATTAGCCATTTTGACCTTTCCTTCTCAAACCCCCAGGTCATCGGGGACGTCTCCCCTGGGCATACAACCCTAAATAGAAAGAGGAATCCTATTGAGGTGACAGTTATAGGATAACCTCAATTTACACCAATTTTCTTTCCTTTTACCTTTCCTTCTGTCAAAGTACAAATTGTGTGATAAAAGGGACCACTCCAATAGAAAAAGTGTTTTATTTATTTTATGTGTTGTAGATAGTAATTTCCTTTCTATCTTTATATTCATTTTGGATTTCATAGTGACATTTATGTTCATTAATTATAACATTCTATTTTAATTTTTGAGAATGTTGTAGCTCAATTTCAAATTCATAAACATCTTCATTTCAAATTAATCTAGTTTAGAGTGTATGAATTGATCTCAGTATGTTTCAATAAATGTATGAGTGGATTTCTATTCATCAACTTTGTAGAATAGTTTGTAAATAGATTTCCTTGCTACAACTTTATGATATGTAAACTAGTGGAAGACAAGAACTTGTATCCTGCATAAATAGTGCAAGGCATATCATAAGTACTTGAGAACCCTTGGTTGATAAATTAATGCCCAATCTATTTAGATATTATTACTATAAATTGGTAAGGTAATTAAAAATGTTGTCAATGCTATGGTATGTGTAAAAAAAGGGAGATGCTTAGAATCATGAGTACACATCAGGTCATCTACAAAACAACTAAATCCATAAGATTATATGTATTGTATTAAATGTGTGTTGATCTCTTTTATTGTCAAGGATAAGATTCTGTTGGAAAATGTTTAACATGCAGCATATGCTTGTCATTGATGGCAAGTACATCAGTGAAGATGGCATGAGTACAGGAAGAATGTAACAGACGGGCATCAGAAGTATTTTAGGAAGACGCTGCATAGCAAGCTGGATAAGTTCAGAAGAGATAGTGAAAAGGATTATTGGCAGGTTTAACAAGCAAAGTGAGCTTGTCATTGATGGTAGGATCAAAGTATGCATCGATGGAAAAACATGAACAAAGTAAGCTCAGGAGGAATTAGCCCAAAGTCAAATACAGTGCATAGGTGTGCACCAGGGATGAGGTTAACTCATTGCTAAAGCTCAAGAGAGATAGTGTACTTAGGATCTCAGGCAGATCAAAGGTCGAGGCCCTTGACACTTAGAAATTCTTCCAAGTAAGGAGGATGAGTAATCTCGGGAAGAGAAGCATCAGTGATCGTTGGATCCCATCCTGAATTCCTGATGGTCGTCAGAATTGATTGTAGACAAGAAGAATGTGCAGAAGAGGAGGACATATCTTAGGCGTTAGATCTGAGTGTAAGATCTGACCATCGTTGGATCAGGGAGAACCTGCACATTCATTAAAGTGCAAGGAGAAGCGGGTATACAAAATCCCGAAAAAAGGAGGACTGTCCATCTACGGATAGGACACGTGGACACAGATCAACATTTCGCTGACTGGAAAGTCAAAGTTTAGAAATGCTCCAACCTCTCATCTCTCAAAATCGCGATATGTGAAATCATGATTTAATCGTAGCCGTCAGATCAAGGTGCGATCTGGACCGTTGATCTGACTCCATTTCGGAGTTTCGCAGATCGGGAGTTGGAGATGTAAAAGAACATTCACCACAAGAATGTTGAAATCACAATTTAACCGCAGCCATCAGATCAAGGTGTGATCTGGATCGTTGATCCGACTCCATTTCGGAGTTTCACGAATCATGACTTAGAGAGGCAAGAAACATAACCATAGGAGTCCCGAAATGTCGAAACGCGAAATTGCGAAATACTTTAGGCCTGTGGTCTCAGCCGGTGGTCACACCATTGAAGAGTTGAAAAGAAGAGTACGTGCAGACAAGCTCCTTTTCGACGTTTCGGGGATCGCAACTTGGAAAGTCAAGAAACTTCACAACGGAATTAACGAAAAGGAGAAATGAAAAATCGTGAAAAGAACGTTATGAACAAGCGCTTGGTCATGGCCATGGTCATATAAAGGAAGGAGCTAGTGTAGAAAAGCTCCATCTCGGAGTCTCGCCTATCGCGACTTGTAGTGACAAGAATCTCCATCTAAGGAAAAACAAGATGCGAATTCACGATGAGATCTGGACCGTTGATTCATCAAGATCGTGGACCGTCGATCATGGTCAATGAGGATCATAAGTTCACAACACCTTTTAGCATAGCCTGTGGTCACCGCATGTGGTCACGTGGAGGAAGGACCTAGTGCAGATAAGCTCCACCTTAGAATTTCGGGGATCGCGTATGGGAGTGTCGAGACACTGGATCATACGAATGCCGAAATACCGAAAAGGTGAATTGTTAGTGTAACTAGAGGTCACCACATGTGGTCATGTAGAGGAGGGAGCTAGAGCAGCCAAGCTCCTTTTCGGAGCTCGTGACATGGAGACTCAAGATGTCTCATCGTAGAATCTCTGAATTGCGAAAGTGTGAAATGGGTAAATAACGCAAGAACCCATCAGATTTAATCCAACGATGGAGGTGAACATGAGCATGATCAGAGGGCTAATGTTGATCCTCACAATGTAACTACTAGAAACCATTGATGGTCTCTACCAGAGGGTGCGAAAAGACTTCTGTGTGATTTCCAGAGGAGCTGAAGAGTTACAAGGAATCTTTCAGTGGAATGAAGATGATTCATGGAGGAAATTGACAGTTGGATGAGGGTTAGAGCTCATATGAGCTCGACTGTAACATAGAAGATGAAGAGTCTCAACTACCAGAGAGAAAAAAGAATCTTGGCATAACACCTAGTGATGATAGACACAGGGGTTGAACTGCCAGAGAAGCTAAAGAGTCGCGATGATGATTAGGAAGAGCACTTGACATGTGGAGGAGATTGGTGCGGTATGAGCATGCAGAGGAATGGTGAATATTGCATGCATAAGGTGCACAGAAGCTATAAATACATGGTACAGAGAAGAGATGTGGTTTTCGTTGCTGTTGGAGTTGCTGTGGTTGTTGTTGTTGAAGGTGATTCATGCGTGAAGAAGGAGGAGAGTGCAGCAGCTGAATTGAATAGAAGAGGAACTATGCAGTGAATGGAGATGGTGCATAGAGCATAAAAAGAAGAAGAACAGACAACGCAAGTCATGTGTGCAGGAAGGCAGTGAGGTAGACAGAGCAACGAAATGCAGTAGAACAGTGATGAGTCTGGTAAGCCACTGTTGAACATTATATCACTGTAATAAGTTTCAGTAGAAAAGATTTATATTTCAGGGTGGAAGGGAAGTTCTAGGGAGGACTGTTGTCCTCATAGGTTCAAGTGGGTGCTTGAACATAGGGAGTTGTAGCTTCCATCTGGTTGCAGCTAGAGAATCCAGGGTGGCAAGGTGCTGCAAGGGAGAACTCTTGTTCTCTGTTATACAGGTTGGTGCCTATATGATTGGAAGTTGGTGCTAGAGAAACCAGGGAGTTGGTGCTTCCTTCTAGTTGGTGCTAGAGAATCCAGGGAGTTGGTGCTTCCTTCTAGTGGGTGCTAGAGAAAACAGAGAGTTGGTGCTCTCAACAAGCAGCAGCCTACAAAACTGAGGTTGTAGCCTCATTATGAGTTGGTGCTCATATGTATGATAATGTAAAGAATGTAACTATTACTTATCATATAAAGAAAAAGAGGTTTTTACCCTGTATGGGTTTCCTCGGGAAATATCTGTCTCTGTGTTTCTCATATATGTGACTGATGTTGAATGTGCCATTATTTATTTCCCTGCATTATTGTGATCGTCATTTAGTGTTTCTACAAAGAGTTTAAAAGAAGCATAATTGT
>JASDQU011178161.1:0-18136 GCA_032191745.1 Picea mariana
GAGGCAAGACTCTCTCATTTTAATTACACTTGAGAATATTGAATATATATAGGTTCTAATCTAATCAAGGATATCTAAGACACATTTATGAGGGAAGGTGAAGAAAAGAAGACCGAAATGCAAGGAAGGATAAATTCTTTTGATGGTGCTTTCTAAGGTATGTTATTTACAGGTTATCTCACCATTTTCGCTATAAATGTTTTTCTATAATGATTCAGACCATGAAATTTCTATTCCATTCATAAAGCATACCCAAGTATCTATGGTAAAAAATTCATCTTGTGGGTCATTACATTTTGGGAGTTACACTCTGTGGAAAATAGGGTTTGTGGCTAGTCTTGAAACTAGTAAAAAACAAGTGTTTCGGGTAAAAACGTCACAACTTATTCATAACAGATCCAAATTCAGTGAGACCAAATGTGTTGGTTAGGGTATAATATTTAGTATTATTTTTAACAGTTTTAGATTAATTCAGTGAATAATTCTTGCAGGGAACGCTCTACAAGGTCGCTCTTTAGAATAAGCCAAAATTCAACAAGGTATGCCATTTTTGCTATAACTCCTTTTCTGAGAGGTTCCAAGTAGTAATACCTGAAGGAATTTCATAAAACACACTGAATAACATTGTATATAATTTTCATATCTTTATACATTATAGGTTCAAAGTTATGATTACTTCAAGTTAGGGTTGTTGACTAATCCAAAACTAGGCATGTGAGACTAAATAAAAGTTTGATGAAAATGCTAGTCTCTTGTTGTTAAAGTTAAGGAAGGTTTGCAGAAATGTGATCATAAACNTATAGAGCTACAAATCAGATTTGGATGATGAAATTGATGATGGCTTTTGGTTGAGGTACATGTTGAGTACATGGTTGAGACAAGTAGTTGATGAGTTGGCACATACATGAGGTGTATAGTTGATGAAGTTGGTACATATTGATGAGTCACAGTTGATGAGTAGTTGACACATGATTTGTACATACTTGGTACATGGTTGGATGCACTTGTTTATGGTACAGGTTGATTACAGGTTGTTTGGTATAGGTTGGTGCATGGTTGATGCACTTGTTTATAGTACAGGTTGATTACAGGTTGAGGTATAGGTTGATGCATGGTTGATGCATGGTTCAGATTTATTGGTACAGGTTTACAGTGGTATATCTCATAGTGATAGTGTGACAACGGTTCCATCATTCTACTTCTACTTCAGGGTGGTAGGAAGGGGAAAGGACAAGTGGTTGTAGCCACCTTCCAGTTGTATCCGGAGAACATAGGGGGTTGTAGCCTCCTTCTGGTTGTAGCTAGAGAATTGAGGAGTTGGATCTTCCCTCAGGTTGTAGCCTGAGAAACTAGGGGGTTGGAGCCTCCTTCTAGTTGTAGCTGGAAAACAAAAGAAGTTGGTGGTTCGAATGAATGTAATTCTTAAAGACATATAATAAAGAGAGTTCCGTGGTTTTCTCCCGATTTGGGTTTCCACGTAAAACACTGGTGTAATGTGTATGTGTGTGATTATTTATTTCTTATTGCTCATTATTGTATAATAATTCTACATTCATATAACATTTGAAGAAAAAAGATTATAATTACGACATTACTGATTCACCCCCCATCTCAGTAATCCAACAGATTCAACCAACCCGTTCCCCTAAGGATAGTAGGATGTGGAATGTCCTAACACAATGTTGTATTTTTGGAAGAAATTGACCATTTCCATAGATTTGAAAGCTTGAGCGTTGTCGGTGACTGTTTTTCGAGGACAACCAAATCTCGATAGGATGTTCTCTTCCAAGAATTTTATTACCACCGAATCCATAACATTCCGAGTTGGAATGGATTTAACCCACTTCACAAAGTAATCGGTAGCAGTTAAAATCCATTTATGTTGGGAACTTGACTGCGAATGGATTTCTCCGATGAAATCTAGACCCCATTGTTGAAAGGGAGCTTCTTCTTTGACCGTGATTAAAGGTAGTGTGGGAAGCTTTTGCTTGCCAGAGAACAATTGGCAATAATTGTAGGTTTTGACCTTGGCATTCACCTCAGTAAACAACTTAGGCCAATAATATCCAGCTCTTAAAATCTTGTAGGCCGTTTCCCTCTATGCGTGATGTCCTCCACATATTCCTTCATGAAATTATTTTATGACTCCTTGTGTTTCAGATTCTGTTAGGAAACTTAACAAGAAACCTAGAGGATCCTTCCAGTACAGTTGGCCATCAATAATTCAATATTTAATTGCGTGCAACTTCAAAGTTATCACCTTGGATAGAGTCATGTCATTCGAGCACTGAAAGGTAAGGAGGTATGAAACAATATAGCGATACCAAGCAAAGGAAGAAAATTTATCTTCGATATGAACTGTAGGGGTTTGATCATCAAGTTCCTCTATATCTGGGATATATCCTTATGATTCCAGGTGGTTTATCCTGAGTGCCCTGAAATTTGATTCTGCTAACAATTTCTCCAGGCCATGACCTTTGAATAGCTTGGTTGGTTTCACTTCTAGATCAAACTCTTGAATTTTATCCAACCACCGACCTCTTTTTCCATCATTGTCTGGTTGGACCAAGATGTCTTTGAAAACACTTGTTGGCATGTAAGCGATTATTTTGGAATGCAACACATATGTTCTGAAATATTTGAGAGCTTTCATCGTTGCGTAAGCTTGTTTTTCAAGTATATCATATTTCAATTCTTCATCTCTGAGACTTTTACTGAAAAAAGGCTATCAGTTGCTCAAAACCTTCTTCGTTCTTTTGCAGGAGAATCGTTGTGACAATATGTTCAGAAGCGAAAGAGAAGATCAAGAATTCCTTGGTATAGTTTGGACTGGCTAACAATGGTGCTTCACCTATAGCTTTCTTGACTCGCTCGAATGATTCTTTAGCTTCAATGGTCCGTTTCATTTCGCTGTCTTTATTCAACATATCTGTAATCAATTTAATTATTTCAGCAAAATTGGGAATGAATCTTCTCAAAAAGTTGATCTGTCCTAAAAAGGATTGAATTTATTTTCTGTTCCTAGGAATATTTATTGTGTCTATAGCCTCGACTTGCTTAAGATAAACCTTGATTCCTTCCTTTGACACTATATGACCCAAAATATTACCTTCTTGCATAGAGAAGTGTGATTTATTAGGATTAAAAGACAAACCGAATTTTCTACATTTCTCAAAAGTTTGTTTGAGGTGTACCAGATGTTCTGCATCAGATTTGGAAAAAATTGTTAGATCATTTAAGTAAATAACAACAAATTAATCTTTCTCACTGATGAAATCTATATCCATCACTCTATGGAAAGTATCCCCTACGTTCATCAAACCAAATTGAATTTCATCATACATGAAAGTTCCCCACGGAGTGGTAAATGCAGTTTTTTCTTTGTCATCTTCATGGACATCAACTTGATTATATCCTGAAAAACTATCAATCATGGACATTCTATTAGCTCTGACTACTTTTTCTAAGACATGATCCATTTTGGCTAGTGGGTAGTTGTCTTTGAGGGATGACTGATTTAAGTTTATGAAATCTACACAAAGCCTTATTTCTCTGTTTTTCTTCCTGACGGGTACCAAATTTTCTACCCATTCGGAATACCTGAGTGAAAAGTTTGATACAATGCTTCAAAGGAATCTTATGTTCAATTACAGAGGTATCGTAAGTTTTTATATCATCATAGGACCACGCGAAGACATATTTATACTGTCCAAGCAACTCGACGTACTTACTCTTCATTTGGGTTGGAAGGTACTTGGATATCTTGACCAGTTTGGGATTTTCCACAGTTCCTATGTTACAGTCTTCAACCTCTTCGGGATGGGGACATAAGGTAGATTTTAATGGTATGTCATCATGGTCAAAAAATCTCTCTAAGGGGATCAAACCTCTAGGTATCTGATTGTTTTTAAGCACAAGAATACGATGATTTGCAATCTTATCCTAGAACTTTCAAGGTTTTCACCTTCCTGCATGACCCAGATAGGATCGTTCTGGTTTTCCTGATCTATGTGAGTCTCAGAGAACTCATCAACCATTTCAAGGAACTGTTTAATTTGTTCTTCGTCTTCAAAGACTTGCAAGTACTGAACATTATTTGGGATCGAAGTTTTGTGTCTCATTTCAATGTGATATTTCTGTTTTAGGACAATAGATGGTAGAAACATTGCAACTGCTTTGGCTAAAGGATGAGAATAAATTCTCTATCAAATCCCAGACATAATTTCTGTATGAACTCAGCCTTGGATTCTTATCTTGATACTACTGCTTTATTTGTTTCACAATAAGCTCTGCATCACCATAGACTATTAGATGTTCATTTTTTAACTTTCTGGCAGCCTCTAATCCTAAGACTAGAGCTTCATACTCACATACATTATTTTTATAATCAATCTCCCACTATAATCTATATGAAAAGGGGATAATGTGCTCGTCTCTTGGCGCTACAAATAACACTCCAGCCCCTGCTCCATCGTAGGACGAAGCACCATCAATTTTTTTTTCCATACTCCTTCTCTACTATTTACATTTTTCTTTGTTTTTTCCACTTTTTTATTTTCTTCTTTTGTGCATTCTTCGAAATCATCATCTATCGATACTATACAATTTCCTAAGTCCTGATCAACAACATAGACTGGGTAATTGTTTGGATTTTGAGGGTTACTTACCATATACACTAGTCTTGTTTCTCTATACAGTTGCGTGAAATGTCCGCTGAAAATTGGGATTGTAGCATAAGTCATGTCTAGTTGAAGTGATCCTCCCAATTTGGCACCCCAAGACCTGGATAGAAGCATGTCGTACTTGGTAGGGACATCAACAACAACTACATCCATAAGGATACTTTTTACAGGAATCTGTGCAAGATTTACTACCAAATCTTTGATCATGCCTAGACACTTAACTTTTCTGGAATCAAATGAATATAAATCTTGATAAGGTCTAGTAATTTTGAGGCCTAATTTCTCCATGATAACTTTAGGCATTAAATTATGGGAAGCCCCAAAATCTAAGATGCAGTTGTGGAGTAAATGGTCATGCACAGTTAGTGTAATATAAAGTGGAGCGACATAATCCTTAGTGTTTTCAATATGTGGACCGAATATGATCATAGGTCTTTCATCCTGTAGATTAATAACACATACATGACATTCAACATCAGAAAAATTTATCATTTTAGCAATTTTCTTTTTATAGATTGGGGATTTTGCAATCATAAGCATGGGGATTTTAATTTTATTAAGTTCGTTTTCTAAACTGAAACCTCTGGTTGTTTTTTTGGTTTCTCTGGTTGGAACGACTGCTTCTGTATTTTCGGGTCTCTTAGTTTGCGTCACTCTTGTTTCAACTGGTTTTGTCCAGGGAGATTGTGTTTCAATTGGAGGTTTAGTAACAACCACCTCATTTGTTTTATTTCTTGACAAAATCTTTTTTGGTGGAACATTTGTAGGATTTTTTTCTCCAGGCCTCAAATCATAATTCTATTGGAGTTCGGCCATTATTGAGTCGACGAGTCCATGATAGGCAGATTATCCCACATTGTTAATAATTTCCTCCTTATTAAACATGGGTTCTAGGTCTAAATAATTTTCATAATCCTGTCTAGTTAAATGAGGCTCCAGATTGTCATCGCTAAGGTTGTTTAGATCCTCTTCTAACTCATAATTTTTCATGTCATCCCTTTGCATAAAATTTTCATTTTTAAATGGGGCTTGGATATTTTGATCTTCATTTTTTACCCGTCTTTGTTGCGTCTGAGGGTTAGGGTTTCTTCTGAATTGATTTCTAATGAACGGATCAGGTTTGGCTTGGTCTAATTCCATCCTGGATATTTTTTTTAATAAGTCTTTGATTATTTTATCCATCTCATCCATTTTTTCTTCTGCAGACTTCCCAGATCCAGAGGGTCCTGCTTGTTCTTTGAAATGCCTAGGCTCTTGGGTTCCCACCTCAATCTTAGTTTTTAATTTCCCGGATGCCATCATATTGGATTCAATTTCTATGGCATCTTCCTGCATCCTTGCTAGAGTGGCAGATCTTCTTTCTCTTAAGAGGAGAGCAAAGTCAGGTTCAAAGGCCCCTGCAAAAGTTACCTTTGCAGTAGGTTGAGAGGGTTTGACCTCAACTAGGATTTTGTTGTACAATTTGTTGAACCTTTGAGTAAATTCAAGAACTGATTCAGAATTGTTTTTTATTAAAGCCTCGAATTCAGTCAAATAATAGAGATGATCCTTCTTTTCTCCCCACTATCTTAGGAAGGCATTTTCTAGCTCATCATATGACCGTATGGAACCTACAACAAGTCCTTAGAACCAGGTTCTTACTTGTCCTTAGAAGGTTTTTACTAACATCCTTGAGTAAACATCTCCGTGTTCGATGCCAAGGATATTAGGGAAATGGTTGAAAAAGGATATATGTTTGGTTGCGGTTAAATATCTCTCTCCCATGAATTTTGGTAGGTTTTTCATATAATTTTCAGGCAAATCATGAAGGGGGGCAGGGAGGACCAAGGGAGCGTATATGGCAGCTACTTTGGCAAAGATTCTAGGGGATGGAGGTTATCCTTGACCTTGTCCACCTTCTCCTCCACCTCTGGTGTGACCACCTCTGGTAGCATCCATTGTAAGTCTAGGGGATGGGCTTTGGGAAAAAAGGGGATTTTCAAAAACTTCGAGGGACTAGAGTGGTGACCTTTCGACTACTTCAGGATGTGGTGAAGAAAGTTCCAAAAAAGGGTCGCTAGGATATGAAAAATATAGAAGAGGAGGAAAAGGGAAATGTGGAATGGTTTCCTCAGATTTACAAGATGCATATATAGGAGAACCGACAAGGGTTGAATCAGGGTATAAAATATTTTCTTCAAAGTCTCGGGAAACTGAAACCTTTACTTCGGGAAAGGATGGAATCTGCAGACTATCAATGACAATGAGTATAGAGAGGGATATTTGTTCAGACTAGTAGGAGTATTAGTCCAGTCAATCTCAATCTTTATCTTGGGTATAATTACCTCCGTATTATAAAGCTTTGCCTTGGGTTTACTAGTTGAAGCCTCCACAGAGGGTACTTGTTTAAGACCCACTTCAGGGGTTAGTTCTTCAATTGGAACCTTAGCATTAACCTGCACAACTTTGGGTTGGTATACTTTGCCTGCTAATGTAGTAGTCGATTTGAGGTATCCCTTTGGTTTCAACAACCTTTCGGGATCTGATACTGGTGTGGTATGCTTATCGTTTGAATTATTTCTGGTATTTTTTCTACCAAATTCCAGTTTTATCTACGGTGGAGTCGCCAAGTGAAAGATAAAAATAATCCTTACTTGTGTATTCAATCTTTGTTCACTATCAAAGATAGAAATTTACCTTGTCATTTTCCCAGGGAAAAATAACTTCATCTCTCCGTCCCCGACAACGACAATAAAAAGATGTTGTTCCTGAGATTAAACTTAAGGCTCAAAGAGTAATGTTAGGCATCAATAAAGTTTAAAGTGACTGTTTTTAAAGAGTGTTTTTTTCTACCTTTAGTTATATGAGAAAATTCCTTAATTGAAAATAATAGTATGGCAGTACAGAGGCTGTATTTCATGTTTGAGTCACAATTGTAATATCAAATGGTGTGAGAGAAAAATACAAAACTATTAAAGAAACAAAGACATCAATTGCTGAAGAGTCTCACCTTGTTGCAGTGGAAGAAAATAGATAGCGCACCCTTGAACAAAGCATAAAGTACAGTAATTCACACAACTTGCAGGTCTTGTTTTAATCATAGTGAATACAGAGGAAAAACTACTTACTCAATGAATTACTGTTATGATATGATTACAATGGTTGTGATACTAAATTGCAATCAAACAATTATCAAGGATTTGCATAAAGAAATGCTGAGATATGGAAAAACAAAAGAAACACATAACCTAGAGTGAACAAAAATTGGAATCTCTGTATGCACTTGTATTAATACTCAAAAGGAGATTTTTCTCTCTTACATCTGACAAAAATTGGAATCTCTGTATGCACTTGTATTAATACTCAAAAGGAGATTTTTCTCTCTTACATCCGGCAAGAAGAAGCCTCTAATAATTCTTGAATCTATGTATTTATACAAAACGGTCACAACTCAAAACGGTTGGACTTCTTACAATGAAAATAACAAATATTTGAAATAGGACAACAATGTGTACAATATGATGAGCTTTGTTGGTATTCCCCTCCATATCTTCGTCTGCTAGAAGAAACACTTCCTTTCCTCATTTCTTTGGGCTGGACACATCTGTCTTTTGGTCTTTTTAATAATTTGGCATAATATCTTAACCATTGTAGTTTTGTTGCCATCTGTCCCTCCAGCCATGTTCAGTAATGTAATGAAATTTTTTTACCTGCTCACAACTATGCTTGGCTTTCCATGCTCAATGCACTGGTTGCATTTGTCTAAAAATTCCATCACCAACTTTTATGGCTCAATTGTTTCATTCACCTCCAAATTGTATAATTTCCTTTCCACTTGAGGTAGCCTTTCTTGGATTCTTTTCACTTCTTGAGAAAAGGCCCGAAACTGTGAACTTGGGTTCACTAGCCATTTATTTATTTTAAGAAGGTCGATCTGGCTCATTTCCTGAATGACTACCGGAGTTTCCTCTTTGCTCTTTCTANCAACAATCCTTTACTTCCCTGGCCAATCTCTTTCTTTTGGCCAAATTCGTTTCCCACACCTTCAGGGACATATCACCTCTTATTTGTTTAGAAGGGGAAAGCTGAGGAAAATCATGGATATTATCATTCTGTGCCAATACAATGGCTTCTTGAAACTTAGCTCGGGCTAAGCGATATTCTCTTTCTTTGATATAGACATCCTTTCGAGCAATGTCTAATACCTGATACTACTTTTGTATGGCATCAACCTTCATAAAAATACCCTGTCGGGCCATTTCCAGTTTTTCATTTATTTCTAACGCTTGGGTTTGGAAGGATATAATGTCTATCGAGACACTTTCGGTCACCTTCAATATAGCTTGCAATTGTCTTATAAATTCATCACGTTGATTGATTTAACCCTGGTTGGCCTGTGAATTTTGATGGAGCTCCTCGAGGTTAGCCCGTAGCTGTTGGATTTGATGCCGGCTATGAGCTCTAATTTTATCAAACTTTTATCTCATCTCATTCCTTACAGTCTATTCCAAGGCCAATATTTGATCTTGCACCTTCCCCACCAATAGGATTTTCTCTCTTAGTTGCTCTGTAAAATTCTCCATAGACCATTGATTTGCAGTGGCGAAAGCACCCAATGAACCTGCAACTTCTTTCACGAATTTTGAATTGTCACGATCATTTACGTCATACAACATCCTTTGACTTTTGGTTATTACTCTATCCTTCTGGTGTGATTCTCTTTTGACGATGGCCCTCCATTTCTTGCTAAATAATAAATCCAAAGGAGGCATCTCTTCGAGAAAGATTGGGGTAAGATCACTTACAAGAATGATTTCGGAACTAGGATTTCTGAATCTAGACTGCAGATGTGTCAATGATGTAATATGAGTACCAATTTCTATAGACTTTTGCTGCTCTGTTGTACTCGAGGTACCAACGAGGGTAGTTGGCATCGAAGGTGGTATATCGAGTCCCTGCTTTATGTAAGATTTAATTTGTTCTAGTGCCTGGGAGCTTAGCTGTCCTGATAATGAGGCTTCTAATTCCTGTGTCAAAACCTTAGAGCCCCTCAGGTTCTCCTCAATGTTCTGTTTACCAGAGTTCCCTGGTTCAAAACCTGGGGGTATAAATTCCTATGTAGGAGGATCGACTATCAACTCTTCTTGTAGTAATTTTGACAAACTATTTCTCATGCGTCTTTGGAAACTAAGGAAACTAGCCTGTTGATCTGGGGACCGGGTTTGGAATCTGTTGAGTACCTCTTCATAAGACCTAACTCCCTTGAATATTTCGTCATGTGGGGATTTTTCATGTTGTATTGGGCCAGGTGGTTCTCCACAATTTTGTGTAGGTCATTCCTTTTGAATTCGATGCCAACCAATTTGACATCTTCCAAAGCTGCAGCCTCCACTTTGAAGTGCTCAAAATACAATAGTGAAAACACGCCAAACTAGATAGGGAAGGTCGACCATACCTTTTTTTGGGCTGCCTTCAACTCCTTGTTGATGCCTCTCGTTACTGTTTGGTAAGATACTTCCCTGCACACCAGCCGGTGTGGTAAAAAACATGGGAGAGCATGGGGAGGAACTGAGCATCTGAAAACCCTGATGTAAGAGAAGTTTTCTTCAATGAACCAATCTGCTAGTTTTCCCATACTTCCCATAATCCTGTCCAAAATTCGAGGAGGGGGGTGACCATATAGGGCTACATGAACATACACCACTACAATGTGGAAGATTTCTTAGAATAAATATTTGTCTTTTTCCTCCCACAAATTGGAGTGGTAGAAGTGAATAGGCTCTGCACTGGTTAGGGTCCAACTCCAATTCATGAGTGGGAAAGGGGTCATGAAACAGATAGTATCTATGACATACACAAACATATAGAAAGGGGCAGGCTGCCCCTTTGATTTTTCCATTTTGTATTCAGTAATTTCTTTGGCCAAGTTATCTGACAATATTTTGGCCCAATTAAAAGTATATCCCTCAACCAACTCATGCATGATAGATACCCATTCCACTAGGAAATGAGTAGGACTCTTCTTCCCGAATAATCTACAGAGTATCATGGATATGTAAATCATGTGAACGTCTAACGACGCTATGGCATACACTCCATGAGCATCGGCCCTGAACTTCTCCGGGTGCCCCCACCAGGACCTCATGATATCGGGATAACTCTTGTCATATTGTATGCATTCTTTTTGCTCAGACTCCAACATAAATGAAACATTGTAATTATATTTAGGAGTGAGAGACAACTTATACATTGCTTTGAGGTGTTCTGTCTGGAAAGAACCAACAACAACCTTTTGATGGTTGAATATGCTCCTGGTTTGGACGTCGATGTTTTCCAGGGCCCAACTTATCATGTCGTTATACGACATGAGTCTCAGCCGTGCAACTATCTTGTGTAGATATGACTGGGCTATATATCTAGGTTTAGCTTTGCAAGTATCGTCTACTTCATTACCGAAATCTTTTGGACAATTTATAATCTCATGTTCCAGAACCTTGAACACCTATGTCCAATATTTAACAGAGTCTATGGCTCACGACGTAGTGTCGGCCAGAACGTCTGCACTTGGATTTGAACCATCGCCAACCACATTAGGCTTCTTCATCATCTTCTATGGTGCTATGATATCGAGAGAACAAAACAAGGTTACCTGTTGCAGAGGAATTGCGTGAGATTTTTCAAACTAATGAAATCTTGCTAATTGTGAAAGGTGCAAATGAATTCGAATTCCAAGTGTTTTTATTCACAACAAATGCATTGATTCTAGTATAGCTTTACCGACGACAAATTTATTAACTTTAATGGAAAAGTCTACATGGCAATCTGCAATCTACGTTAAAAATCATTATCGTTAATTAATCATAAATGCCATTAATATTCGACAGTTTGTGTTCGGGAAATTTAGATGAGACTGAGTGAGAATTATCTGAATCCCGAATCTGCGAAGGTTAATCCCTTGATAATCACTTTTAAAACTTTAATTAATCATGTTTAAAAAATGCATTAATTTCGAGTGTCTCGGGAGTTTGGACTTCGGGAACATTAAATGTAGCTCGAGAGAAAATATCTGAAACCTGAAACTGCGAAGTGATTAATTATCCGGTAATTGATTTTTAGTCTTAATTAATCATATTTATCTTTAAGTGTTTCGGAAATTCGGACTTCAGGGATTTTAGGATACGATGAAGGGTAAACGTCCGAACTCCGAAGTGCGAAATCATTAATTATCTCTTGACCATGATCAACTTGAAAATGGATGAATGAATACTTTTGGGTTTCGGGGCTTTCATCGTTAATAATTATCGAAACACTCGAAGCGCGAAGCTCTGGAGAGACCTTTAGTGATTTACCTCTTTAACAATTAGGCGACTCCAAAACTCCAGAGATATTAGGATCATTCGATCAAACATAAAAACTTCATCAACAACGGATATCACATGCGCCTTATTACTAATTAACCAGAAATAAATTTGATTTAAAATTTGAAAGTTATATTTTAAGTTACCATTTTGGGAAAGATTATAATTCCATGAAGTGGAGAATATAAAGCTCAAAAGTTTCAGGATTATATGTGTTCCAACAGTTTCATTCATGACATCAGTTTTTGGAGGTGATCCAAGGTTAGATCTGCAAGTCCATCATGATGCAAGCAAGGAGAGAGGATGAACCATTCTAATAGAAGATAAAAAAATTGTATAAAATAACTAATAAGTATAAGAAGATAACAAACTTGTATGAAATAATTAGTAGAAATTTAAAATGCATAGAGTTTAGAGAGACACTGAGAAATTCTTGTAGGCATTTAATCTTCTGCACTGCAATTCATAACTTTGACTTGAATATTCTAGTGAGGTCCATTCGTTCATATTTAACTCTAAACTACAATGTGATGTTGGTTTTTGGTATATAGGAGTTGTGATTCTATGATTACTATAATCATATTGGATGAATAGTTGAGTAGCTACTTAACAATATTTTACACTTTCTTAATGCTTATGTATGTGATGGAGAATGAGGCTAATGGAAGATAATATTTTTTCTATTCTGTGAAGTCAAAAATAAATATAGTAGAGGGCCCACTTTTTCTTTTTCTTACAAGAGGTTCGAATTTCTCCATTTCAACTGGATTTTCTTATGAGATTGGTAACTATGTGGAAACCTTTACTTTCCCTTTTTGTTTGATTAAGTACTCCAAAATCACTATTTACTCAATAATTTTGATCTTGTGTATATTTAGATTTGAATGTTGGAGAACCTGAGGATTAGGTAGATCATATAGCTAATATTACAAGATAGAGGTGGTGTCTAGAGACATCGTTACAACACTTAAGCATAACTAAACATAGCTCAACATACAAATAAGTGTAAGAAACAAAAATATTTCCATACATGACACATGATTTATTTCACACCATTTAGATAGACCCATAGGGCATCTTATATGGCACCAAGATCTATATAGAATGGTTAGAGTACATAATGAGCTCCTTAATTTCTTCCTTGTTCTTTGCAATGGTTGAATATTCTATTCTGACTCTCGACTAGTTGAAGGCTTAGTTAGTGTCCTAGACAACTCCTTAATAGACCTTCCAGTTAAATATTCTATTAGTCTGTCAACTGTTGATTGAGTGTCTCCAGAATATTCAGAGGTGTGATGAACTAGAAAATCCTACTATTCCAACACCCCTAAATGCAATTTTTTGGAGATTTAAGAGGTAAAATTACTTCTACATACCCTTCCATATTTCCATCTCCCTTAAGCCCAAGCATAGCCTAGAGTTTCAAAATATTATCTACTAAAAGTGGCTTCATTAATATATCAACTACCTAGGCATATACCATGCAATAAACAAGATTCAAAACATGCTCTTATACTAATTGTATAAAACAATGAGCACAAATCTCTACATGCTTCATTTTGCTGTCTGGAATATGATTTTATACAACATATATCACACTTTTATTATCACAATTCACCACAACTGATGTCTCAATTGGAGAGCCAAGTTCACCCATGATATGTTGAATCCACATAGCTTCTATGCCAAAATGAACAACACCATAATAATTTTCTTCTATGGTCGATTGAGATACCACCTCATGTTTTTTTATAAGACTAGACAATGGGTTTGAAGCCAAGTCAAAACACATAACTATATGTTGACTTCTTGTAATATCCATTGCCAACCCAATTCAAGTTGGCGTACTCGACTAGTTGGTTCATTGTGTTAATGAAATTCTTTATATCAAGTTGATAGGCTCTCTTGATATAATGAACAATTCTCTATTTGCGGATTGAAGGTGAGTTTCTTGTGGATCCTGCATAAACCAAGAAACCACACTGACAACAAAGGAAATATTAGGTTGAGTATGAGTTAAATAAATAAGGCCATTGACAATCTATTGATAGAGTGTAGCATCATTTAAGAGAATCACACTCCCTGGTTAGCCTCACTCCTGACTGATAAGGCACAACATAGGGTTTACAATCTTCCATCTAAAGTGTTCAAAACATATTTAGGTTGAGAAATAAAGATACCATCATCCATATGCAAGACTTGGATTTCCAAAAGGAAATATAATAGACCAAGTTCAATCATTTGAAAAGTATATGATTAATTGTTTCTTCAAACCCAATATTAAATTTACATTGATTCTTGTAATGACCAAGTCATCTTTATATAATGAAATAATCAATGTTTCATCTTTTACATGTAATACATAGAGATTGTGATAAGATCCATAGTGTTTTAAACCAAGATGTTTAGAAACACAAGGTATTCTAACAGAGGATAAACACCTTCAGTAACCACTCACACAACTAGATCAAATGTTAACACACCGATGTTTTTACGTGGTAAAAACTCAATGTGTAGAAACATCCATTTCCTCAGCCAACATGGCCACTTGAGGCAATTTATTAATGCAACATAAAAATATTTTACAAGAGAGTTTCTCCCAATTGATCATTGACCAATGACCCTCCACGCTTTTTAAATAAAGATCATGGACCAATCAGGCATTAAGCCACATATCAATATATCCGGTAAGATCGAGGAGAATATGAGTCGTCATATCACTCTAGGTATAGAACATATCGTGACCATCGAATTACAAATGCATACTAATGCATAATAAAGAAACACACTTTAATTTGATGACACATTAGACCAAGTTGAACTTAACTAAATTCTATGTGTCTAAATATCCTAACACCCCCCCTTAAGAAAAACTTGAGATAGGATTTAAGGATTTTAAAAGGTGACACAATAGGAGAAGGAAGGAGACATTAGAGCCTATCCCCCCTTAATGACTACTTTTTGAACTACTAACATAGATCAAATTTTGGAAAAATTCGCTTTTGTAAGAGACTTTGTGAATATGTCTGCAACTTGATATCCTGTAGAGAAAATAAGAACTTCAATAACTTGATTATGAATGAGATTTATAACGAATTGCATGTGTATATTTATGTGTTTGTTACATTGATGTTGAATTGGATATTTGGCGATGTTGATGGCACTTTGATTGTCACACCAGAGGGTGGTTAGATGCTGCTGTTGGAATCCAAAATCTGAAAGGATTTGTTGAAGCCACAAGGATTCTTGAATTGCAATAACCGTTGGTTGATACACTGATTCTACTGAAGAAAGATCAATATCCTATTGTTATTTGCAATACCAAGTGACATGTCCATAACAAAGGCTAGAAACATAACTTGCAGTAGAATTTCGATCATTAGGGTCACCAACCCAATCCAAATCAGTGAAACCAACCAACAAAGGAGTCCCCCCTAAACTATAATGTATCCCAAACTAAATTGTACCCTAGATATATTGGAGTATCCTTTTAGCTGCTTTCTAATGGCTTTCACAAGGTGTTTGCATATACCAAGCAACAATACCAACAACAAAGGAAATATCAGAATGGGTATGAGTCAAATATAAGAGGCTATCAACTAACTAACGGTACAAAGTGGCATAAAATTTAAGAGTAGTATGTGTGGAAACAAGTTTGACTCTAGATTGGAAGGGAGAAGGGGATGGTTTAGAATTATCCATGTGAAAGTGACAAAGAAGGTCACAAGCATACTTAGGTCGGGAAAGAAAAATACCTTCCTTGGTTTGTGATATTTGGAGGCCAAGGAAATAATGCAAATAACCTAATTCTATCATTTCAAATTTATTTTTAAGGTTGAATTTCACATGGGTTAAAATTTTAGGGTCACTACTAGTGAGGATAAGGTCATCAACATAAAGAACAAGTATTATGGATTCCTACTTTCTTGGTATAGACATTAGGTCCATAATTACATCTAGAAAAGACGATGTCAGGAAGAAAGTTTTCCATTTTGGAATACCAAGCTCGAGGAGATTTCTTAAGACCATAAAGAGATTTATTAAGGTGAAAAACAAGGCTGGAGTCATTCTGGACATATCTAGTAGGTTGTTCCATGTAGATTTCTTCTTACAAATCCCCATACAAAAGGGAATATTTAACATTCATTTGATGAACCTCCCATTTATGAGAGGAATCAAGG
Source organism: Picea mariana (assembly GCA_032191745.1). Taxonomy (NCBI): domain Eukaryota; kingdom Viridiplantae; phylum Streptophyta; class Pinopsida; order Pinales; family Pinaceae; genus Picea; species Picea mariana. The sequence continues at coordinate 16,201 of JASDQU011178161.1, forward strand.
TCTATAAATAGGCATATGGAATTCATTTTGGCTACGGGGGTAAATGTTTCATTGTAGTCTATGCCTTCAACTTGAGAGAATCCTTTGACAACTAACTGAGCCTTATGTCTTTCAACACTTCCATCTGATGCACACTTAGTTCTATACACCCATTTACATTTGACAAGTTTTCTTCCGTTTGGAAGAGGTACAAAATCCCAAGTATCATTCATCATTAAGGAATGATATTCTTCATTAATTGTTGTGTCCCAATCTGGATGACCTGAAGATTTTGCAAATGTGCTTGGATCACGAGTCTATGAAACTTGAGATAAAGGAGAAGAGGCTTGCTGGAACTGTGAATGTGTTCAATGCTGATCTATAGGATCACCGACAAGTTCACCAACTACTTCTTGGGTTGAACGAACCGATTTGGGAAGCATTGGTATTGCTGCAAGTTCATGTTGAATGGAATCGTCTAGAGGAAGGTGAGTTGGAGAAGGTGGATTTTCAGCCTCACTTTTATCATCTGAAGATGAAACAAAAATAGGAACAAAATATGACACAAATGCTGAAAATGGATCATAGGCCAAAGATGGCACAAACACCAAATTAGGCTCGCATACAAATATATTTTCATCAAATTTAACTTCTCTTCTAAAAATAATTTCATTGGAACAAGGTTGAAGATGTTTGTAACCTTTGACATCTTTAGAATATCCAAAAAAAATACACTTCTCACTTTTAGGATGTAAAGATTTCCTTTTCTCATCAGGAGTGTGAACCCATGCTACACTACCAAATACACAAAAGTGGCTTACATATGGCTTAATTTTAGTCCATGCTTCTTCTAGTGTTATATTTTTTAGAGCCTTTGTGGTAGTACAATTTGCTATGTAATTTTCACATTTGATAACTTATTCCCAATAATGAAGAATTAATCCTTTAGATTGGACCATACACTCCAAAATAACTTGCGGGTACTTAGTCTTAAACCTATTCATTAGTTCGGATCAATTTTTGGATCACACCTCGTTATTTAGAGGCTTTTGGTCTCCAAAAGTTCAAGGAAACCAATCTATATCAATCTGCATTTTTTCTAGAACATGGATTTGACTCTAGATCCTAGCTACAACTCTTACTTTGGCTTTGGCTCCGGATATGACTACTGGCTCTAGTTCTAGCTATGGCTCTAGATTTGTTTCTAGCTCACTTCTTCCCGCAATGCATAAGTCTGTTCACTAACTCTCAACTTTGAGCAATCTCCAAATATGAACTCTGGACTCAACACTTATTCCCATCTCCCTCTCAGACTTGGAGATGGTCCATCTTGGTAATCAACAAAGACAAGTCAAATGTTGGTTTATGTTTGTTCAATGTGATCTTGACACACTACCATCATGTAAAAACTCCTCAAAAGGAAGTGTGGATGCATTAATTTGCTAGAATCAATGTTTTCCTGGCATGGAAACAACTCTTTGGTGCTTACACATGCTTGCAAGCACTCCATGGAGTTATCAAAAATAACCCCAAGGTCATTGACCATCGTGCACCAATATTTGGCACATCCTCAAGAAGGGGTTCTTCAGATGCAATATCGAAAACATGAATTAAATTGTGGATTCCCTTGGTATCAACCTGTTGTATGTATTGTTGGTGTCATAGACCTCCTTTGCTACTATAGCTCCTTGGCTAGCTTCTGCTCCTTAGAATGGAGATACAAGAACTCTTAATCTTCTTCAATATTCACTCTCAACACTCTTCTCTTGGCTATGCAGTTTTTGGGGTGAATATCTGGATGAAGTCACCCAACACTTCGCTTCCCAATGGCCACTCAAATTGTAGTGGTGGAAGAATTTCTTGGCGCTATTGTATGGAATGATTGAGATAGTCATTTTCTTCCCATGCCTCTGAGTTTGTTGTTGGATTGGAGAAGTCTTATTACCATTATTCTTTT
>JASDQU011178162.1:9550-20245 GCA_032191745.1 Picea mariana
CACTTTATTATTTAAATAATTTCTTCTTTTCAACCACTTTGACTACTTTGACCTTTTGGGGCTTCTAGATGACTCGTGAGGGTTCTCCAACTTCACATGGCCATAACTCTCTAACCGTGAGGAGTTATGTGATGTTCCACAAACCAATGGAAATAGAATGACATGTACTATCCATATAAAATAGTATTGCATACAATATATCAAACCTCATACCATTATCCATAAAACAAACTTGGGTCAATTACCTAAACATTTGTGCTAACGGAATTTTCTATCAGACTTTCTTCAAGGGTTGAAATCAATGACAACCAACCCAATTAATAAAACATCTCCCCCTTTGTCATTAGTGGCAACACTCTACTGCAATATTGAATTCATATCACTCATGTTCCCCCTATGACCATCGCTCCCCCTAGAACCATGCTTCTATTCTCTTTCTCCAAGCATTTACCTTTGCATATGATAAATTTTTCCCTCTTTGTCATCAATGACAAAGGTATCTTTCCATCTAGGGCTTCTCCCCCTAACTGAACTATCCTTGGGGATACTCCCCTGACTGAACTCTTCCTGAAACTGATCCCTCAACCTAAACTATCCTCTTTATGGTGCTTCCTTGTGTAAATCTAAGACATATAAGATAAGAATTCAAAAGCATTCATTTTAGAGTAGAAATTACTCCGAGTCTCTGGAAAAGATACTCAAAGGATTCCCTTGGAATAAGTTTTGTAACAATGTCTGCCACTTTTTTTTTGTGCCAAAATATTCAACTCTGATGTTCTTCTCTACAACCTGTTCCCATAGAAAGTTATCATTTATTGGAATGTGCTTCGTATTGGAGTGCATCATTGGGTTCTTTGAGATATTGATGGCGCTTGTATTATCGCAATATATTGGAATGGGATCATCATACTCAACCTGTGTATATGTCAAATTTTGTTTCATCCATAGAAATTGAGTACAACATCCTTCTGGTACAATATAATTTGCTTCGGATGTAGATAAAGATATTGATGATTGTTTCTTGCTTAGACAAGATACTAAACACTCACCCAAGTAGAATGTTGCTCCACTGATGCTTCGTCGGTCCTCAATGAAACCTTCTCAATCTACATCTATGTAGGAAAAAAGTGATAGATCCTTTCCTTTTGGATACCATAATCCAAACTCTTATGTTCCTTTGAGATATTTGAAAATGCTCTTCATTGCTAATACATGTGATTCCTTTGGTGATTGTTGAAATCGTGCCACCTTCCCAACTACATGCATTACATTTGGTATGGATGTTGTCACATATAGTAAGATACTAATCATTTACATGTATTGTCTCTAGTTTGTAGACTTTGAATCATCATATTTTCTCAACTTGCAATTGGTTTGCATAGGAGTGGTAACTAGTTTGAAATCTTCCATTTCGAACCTCTTTAAAATTTCTCTGATATACTTAGTTTTAGAAATAAAAATTCCTCGATTTCTTTGACGTATCTGAAGACCCAGAAAAAATGATAGTTCTCCGAGTAATGACATTTCAAATTCATTTTTCATATCCTTTGCAAATTTATAGCTTAACCTTGATGTAGAGGTTGTTGTCTGCACTTCCTTTTCTTGGACCCTTCTTCATCTTTTTCTTCTTCTTCGTAAAGTTGTTCTACTGGCTCTACTGAAAAACTATCCATATTCTAACCCATTTATCAATATACTATCATGAAGTCTTTACTACTACAATTTATTGTACTTCAGCTAACTGACTGCTCTAGATTTGTCTACTCAAACTTTGCAAGATGCTCGAAGCATGGTTCTTTAGTTTGTCAGAGATACCACATAGACTCCCCCTGTCTAATATTAATATTACTTGGGAGTCTCTAAGCCAGATGGCTCAAAACAATTCCTCCTCTTATGTGTATTCATCATCATCTTCATTGATAGAATCATCATTTCTCTGATCTCTGACTTCTTTCTTTCTGTATGTGGATTCATATTTCACTACAATGCCTAAAAGTACAATCTCTTGAACATGTTCCTTATTTACATGTCATTCTTTTCTTTCAATTATTTTCCAAACCTTTATGTATCTGACATATTTCTTTTTCTCTATAGAATTCTCTTCATCTTGTTTTGTTGTCAATATTGTGATCTATGGGACCTGGTGTTTGTTCACCTGTTCCTCGTGTTTTCTTATCCATACTTTCTTATATTTGATATCAATGCTCTCTTTCATGGAAGAATCGATCATGATTCTACAATCACTAGGTGTCCATATTTATGAAATTTGTAACATTCAATGTTACATGGGGCCACATAGGCATTTCTTGCCTAAACATTTCTTATATAATCTCTGCAATCTACAACCTTATGTCCAAAATTAGTACAATAAAAACAATGACCATAAAATAAATTTTCATACCTGGGAGTGAGTGATATTCTTTGTGGTGTAGTCCTTCTGAACTTATTCCTTGACTGATCATGATCATGATTGAAGCTTCTTTGTGGCTTCAACATGGATGGTCTTCTTGAATATGTGTCTTCAATAGTTTTCTTAGATTCTGGTTGACCATGATTCCTTCCTTTGAGTACTTCTGCATAACTCTTTCTATTTTCTTCATTCTTCTTTTCTAGCAACCTAGAGTGATTATCTTCATTCTCTATAATTCATGTGGATTTTTTTGTCTCTTCAACGTTCTTTTTGAGCTTGACGATTTTACTTCTCAATGTGACAACTTCTTCTTCAACTTTCTCAACCTCTTCTTCTTTCTTCATTATCTGAGACTTAATGACTTCTTTTGTTCGTTTCGCTTCTTCAAGCTGAATTTTTAATATGATTATTTCTTCTTCAAGTCCTTTCTCTTCTTGACCAAACTCTGCCTCAAGCTAGTTTAGATGATTAGTTCTTTCCTTAATATGATCCGTCAATATCTTCTCTCTCATTTCTGCTTCTTCCTTCTGTGCTTCTATGTTGGATTCCAAATACTGCTTTTGATATTCAAGATTTTATTTGATCTTTCTAGCTTCTTCTAGACGAGTTCTTAAGTTCTTGATGACCTGTTGGGATTCTTCAAAAATGTGAACACTTTCCTTGTGATTCATTAATTCTTTCTTGATTGACTTGTTTTCTTCTCTTAGTTCATCTAAAGCACTAATCAATTATGCTTCATAATTCTCTTCCGTTTCAATTAGTTTTTCTGTCTCATTTCCTTCTTGGCATTCTATTTCAATATGTCCTTGTTTTTCACAATTAAAGAAAAACAACATACCTATGGAGATTATGTACTCTTCATATTCTGAATTGGTTTGACATGGTGAACATAATTCTTCTTGATCTATATCTGCATCTTCTTTGGAATTTTTTGAATCTGAGATGGGTGAATAATATATTTCATGTAACTTAACCCAAAGTTCTTTTGAACATTTACCAACCTTTTCCATTATCGGATTAGGTAATCCTTCCCAATGAAATCCATTTCTATTTTTTTATTCTTCTTCAATTCCTTCTTGGTTGTAGTCTTTTCCCTTTTTGAACTATCATATCCTGTAATGTCTGATAGCCAAATATAATACCCTTGTGCTTGTAAAATTAATTTCATCCTTCCACTCCACATATCATAATTTAAACCATTCTAACCATTGAATAGTGGTACTCCATTCTCAGAATAATCCATAATCTCCTTCCAGTGGTTAGATTGTTTTCTGAAGGAACCTGGCTCTAATTCCAATTGTTGGATTATTACGAGGGGGGGTGAATCAGTAATAGAGAAATGTAATCCTTTTTAACCATAAAATTCAAGTGTTATATCAATGTAGCATTATCATGCAATAGTTGAAGACTAAATAAACAATGAACAAATGAGAAATCATACACATACATAGTACCCCAATGTTTTTACGTGGAAACCCAAAGAGGAAGAAAACCACAGAATGTTTTTTCTTATGTCTTTAAGAATTACATTCATTGGAAGCACAAACTTCGTTTGGTTTCCAGCTGCAACTAGAAGGAGGCTCCATCCCCCTAATTTCACAAGCTATAACCTAAGGGAAGCTCCAACTCCCCAATTCTCTGGCTACAACCAGAAGGAGGCTACAAACCCATATTTTCTTCGGTTACAACCGGAAGGTGGCTACAACCACATGTCCTTTCCCTGTTCAACCTCCCTGACATAGAAGTAGAATGATGGAACCACTGCCACATTATCACTGTGAGATATACTATTGTAAACTTGTACCAATCAACTTGCACCAAACAACTTGTAACAACCTGTACCAAACAACCCATCACAACAACGTTTTTCATCAATCTTATCAACCAAATCAGATCTACTCACCAATATCAATCACCAAGACAACTCTCAACCATATGCACAATATCACCAAGATGTGCATCAACCAAGCATAACACAACAACTCATAATCATCACCAAGATCAATATGTNAACCAAGATCAATATGTTCTTTTAATAATATACCAAGACAAGTATGCTACATCATCCATAAACCATGTGTCAACAATACTACTAACAAGTGCCTCCAACCATGTACCAAGCATGTACCAATCACGCATCAACTACTCATCAACTATGACTCATCAATATGTACCAACATCATCAACTATACACATCATGTATGTGTCAAATAATAAACTACTTGTCTCAACCATCTACCCAACATGTACCTCAACCATATACCAAATACATATACCAATATAACCATCAAAAAGTTCTCTAGCAACCAAATACAATAAACCATTACATCAATCCATGTGCCACAACCTCACTGTTATACAACTTCTATCTGTAACATACCTCAACCAAAAATCCCTCATCAATTTTATCATCCAAATCTGATTTGTAACTCTGTAATAGACCTGGTGTATATGATCATAGACCTGCAAGAGACTAGAATTTTCATCAAACTTTACTTTAGTCTCACATGACTAATTTTGGATTATTCAACAGCCCTAACTTGCAATAATCATAACTATGTACCTATAATGAATAAAGATCTAAAAATGGTAAAAAATATGCTTCAGTGTCTTTTATGTAATTCCTCAATATTTGACTACTTGGAACCTCTAAGAAAAGGAGTTATAGCAAAAATAGCATACATTGTTGAATTCTGACTTATTCTAGAGAGAGAACTTGTAGACGTGCCCCGCACAGAATATTTGTTGTATGGATATGAAAATGGTACACAAAATAATACATATTGTACTCTAACCAATACATTTAGTCTTACTAAAATTGGATTTGTTATGAAGACATTATGACATTTTTACCCGAAACACCTGTTTTAGACTAGTTTCAGGACTAGCCATAAACCATATTTTTCACAGAGTGTAACTCCAAAAATACAATGACCCACAAGCTGAAATTTTTATCACAACTACTTGGATATGTTTCCTCAATGGCCTCCCAATTTCATGGTCTAAATCATTCTAGAAACAAAGTTATTGTGAAAATTGTGAGATGACCTGTAAATAACATACTTTAGAAAGCATCATCAAAATAATTTATCGTCCCTTGAATTTCGGCCTTCTTTACTTCACCTTCCTCTGAAATTCAGCTTAGATATCCTTTGGTTACCCTAGTCACTTGTATATATTCAATATTATCAAGTGTTATTAAAAATGAGAGACCCGTGCCTCTTATTTATACTTTCATGTAGCTTCCTCAAGGGGTTACCTTCTAACCATCTTAACCCACTTTCCTTATTTTAGGGATAACCTACTTCTAACCACTTGTCCACTTAGTAATTTCTCCATTAAATTTATTATTTAAATAATTTATTTTGTATCCACGTTGACTTATAGTACACTCATCACTTCACTTTATTATTTAAATTACCTTCTAACCATCTTAACCCACTTTCCTTATTTTAGGGCTAAATCACTTTTAACCACTTGTCCACGTAGTAATTTCTCCATTAAATTTATTATTTAAATAATTTCTTTTGTATCCACTTTGACTTATAGTACACTCATCACTTCACTTTATTATTTAAATAATTTCTTCTTTGCAACCACTTTGACTACTTCGACATTTTGGGGCTTCTAGATGACTCATGAGGGTTCTCCAACTTCACATGGCCATAACTCTCTAGCCGTGAGGAGTTATATGGCGTTCCACATACCATTGAAAATGGCATGACATGTAATATCCATATAGAATATTCTTGCATACAAATATATCAAAACTCATACCATTATCCATCAAACAAACTTGGGTCCATTACCCAAACCTTTCTGCTACCGAAATTTGCTACCATAATTTCTTCAAGGGTTGACATCAATGAAAACCAACCCAATTAATCAACATAGTTAGCCCTTATTTTGACCAATATTTAATTTTGTATTTTTTTTCTTTAGAGGAAACTATTGTGGCAGTATTAACCCAAAATAAGGGTTCAAGGGAAGAACATCCAATTTCTTTCATGAGTAAAGGATTGGAAGAATATGAATTGAAATATTCTCCTATGAAAAATCAAGCATTTTATTTGGTCAAAGTTGTTTCTTATTTTATAAATCATATCCTCGCTTCCATGTACCATATCCACCAATCAGGATGATGTTAATTCATCATCTTAGAGACGTAAGATGGGATAATTCGTTGGCCAAATTACAATAATTTGACACAAAAATAAAGCCATTAAAAGATGTAAAAGGTCAAGGATTGTTCAAACTAATTGGTGGATTTGAATTAGTAAAAATTGATCCTTCCAATATGAACAAGAATCTTTCTATCCAAGATTAAATGATGCTAATATATGAATGGTATACGTACATTATTTTTCTATCTAAAATATGGGTAGTTTCATGTTGTGATGTCAACAAAAGAAAAAAGAGAATTAAAAATGAAATGAAATGATTATGTATTTATTTGTAAAGTATTATTTAGAATACATTTTGATGTCATGTTACTCAGATGTCTCAACTATTCAAAGTCTGTTGAAGTTTTGAACGAAATGCATGAAGGTGTTTGTGGTGAACAATTTGTCCCAATGGTAACTTCACATAGAATCATTATAACAAGTTTTTATTGGCCTACTTTATTCATAGATATACATGATTTATTAAGGAGATTCTCATCATGCCAAAAAATTTTTGGTCAAATGAAAAGATTTACCATGTCTTTGAAAACTATTGTGGTTTATAGTCCTTTTGCACAATGGGGGGTGGATATCATTGGTCCCATAAACCCAAAGTTTAGTAAATTTCATGCATATATATTAATATAAATTGGTTACTTTTCAAAATAGACATAAGAAATAGAATTAAAGGAATCCAACTCATAACACCTTATCCAATTTTTACAAGAGAATTTTTGTCAATATTTGGTGTTCCAAAAAACTTCATTACTGAAAATGTTCCATATCTATTGGTTCTAAATTTACAACTTTTTGTGGCATTTTTTGCATAATAATGGGACAATCATCAAATTACTATCCATAGGGTAATGGATTGGCCAAATCAACTAACAAATATCCGATACAAATCCTCACGAAAAAAATTGTTTTCAATGAATTATCCATAGCCACCGTAATTCAAGACAAGGAAGAGACTACAGCTATGAAAAACCAGTTTTATCAGTTGAAGCAAATGGAGGAGTAAAGAGAACAAGAAATCTTGAATATCTAGAAAAATAAAGGGGTAATGAATCAATATTTTGACCAAAGTACTACAATCAAATACTATCGAAAAGTCCAATGTTTCTTATTATGGATCAAGGCTAAAGAGAAACCATTGATTCACTCCAATTTTGATGCTTTGCATATTGGTCCTTATCAGGTTGAGAAGATATGTGGATTATATTCATGTTTGTTAAAATGCATGGATGGTGAAAAGGAATGTATGACATTTGAAATTATTTTTCCTTTGATCATCCTAGTTCTTTTGAATGACCAATGTTCATTAATTTTTCCTAATCAAGCTCTAGATGTGAAATGTAACCTTGCAGAATTTGAAATTGATTAACAAATAAAACCAGTGTTAGATTATCAAGATATGGAAATTTAGGGTTCTTTCAATATTTAACTCTATAAGTGTTTGTATTGCAAGAGATTTGGAAAATGAATCTTCTCTAGATTTAAAAAAAACATATGTGGAGAATTATTTTTCCTTAAATTACAACTAATTAAATTCTTAAATGTTTATTGAATTGAAAGGGAGATGAAGAATTATTCAAACATTTTTTATCTACCAAGATCACTTGAAAGTGAGAGGTAGAGAGCATATTGGATGATACATTTTTCTTCTAGTCCAAGATAAAGGTGATTAATGATTAAAAGGATCTAATTAAAAGTTCAAGTGCTTGAGTAACCATCCATGTGGAAAGGAAAAAATAAACTTTTTTTTACCTCCCTACCAATCTAGGTTGAATAGCTACTATACAAGAATGAATTTGAAGGTGGACATTTTAGGCTTAAAAAGTACCAAAAAAAAAAAAAAATCCTACCATCTAACTATAAAACGAAACTAAAAAATTTATGGAAAACTGTAAATTAAGTGATTTTCATGGGTTTGCACATAGAAAATCATGTGGGTCTAGTAACTATGTAATGATATAGTAATGGAACTTGTGTAAGTTTTGAAGAAACCATCACAAAAATTCATGTGTAGATTAAAGAAGAATTGTGCTCAGGTAAAAGGATGAAAAAATGTTTTTGAGATGTGGACAGGCCGATTAGAGGACTTGCAAGAAAATTCAAGTTAGAAAAGAGGCTCCAACAACCTATGAAGGATGAATTGTGGGTTAGAAAACCTAATGGAGTTTCCAATTTATTTGAGATTTTTTTCCACTTTGGTGAGCCAAAAGACCCTTTCTAGAGGAAGGATTCAAGGCCTATACAAATTTATTGTTTGAATATTATTCTATTAACATAAAATCCATTGAAAAACATAAACAAGAGGAAAATAAGAAAATGGACACCATGAAAATTGCACCAAGATGTCAAAGAGATTCAAAAATAATATTTATACCAATGGAAAGAGATTTGTAGTTGCATTGTAGAGAATGGATTGACCTTGTGGGATCTTCCACTCTCATTTTGGAAGGGTTCCTTTTTATCTAATTGAAATATCTCTCTCTCTCTAACACAATGAATAAGTGTGCTTGGGATATTTAATGGGAGAGGTCAAACATAATCTTGTAGCTATGGTTGCATAAGATAATAGCTCAAGATAGAGAATCTCAAGAATTATCCAAGAAACATAATATTGCATTGTCTTATTTCAAATGTACACCCATGGTTGCATTTTATATCCAAGATTCATGCTTTTTAAAAACCGGTTTCAAGTGGGAAAGGTCTCCATTTAAATTCTAGTCTGAATTCTAGTCTCCCATGTTGAGTAGACATGAAAAAACCACATGAATTTTCCTTCAATGTGGATGGAGCTAGAGGATCCAAATACACCATCTCCAAAGTACTCATCATGGGATTTGTTTCATTTATTGCATCAAAGGTGGTTGACATTTAATGTCAGGAAGATTAGCACATACATTGATGGGACACATGCACAAAAATCAAAAGGTTAAATCATGCATATGAATGAAAATCCACTTTGCATAATTTTAAATTCTTTGATGAAATGGTGTATTATTTCCATGTGGTAGAATTCTACTATAATGTGTTTATGAGGATCCTAGTGATCACATGTATATCACTGTGAGCAATTTTTAGGCAATTAACAAATGTAAAAGAATCAATTCCTAAATTTTACTATCAATTCCATTCCTCACAAAAGAAGGCAGAGGATAATGTCTTAGTTATTTCCACTTCTTCTCTTGTTCCATTAGATGATTTTCTCACTGATAATTTTTTATTGAAATGTTTTTCAAGCCTTCAGTTTCAAATAGCATTGCAAACTAGAGAGTTTTCAATGAGGTTGACATATCATAGAATTTTTAAATAATGAGGGAACATTTCAAGAGAAAATCATCGATGAAGAAAAGAACACAAAAGCATTGGAAGATTGCATTTATAGGTCACTTAAATTGAGGAATGATAAGATGTCAAAGAATGTGACCTTACATTTGAGAATTTTCACAATTTACAAGACTAATTCAACAAAGTTACTAATGTTAAAAGGAGAAACTATTCATTACATCATGTGGTTATTAATATTGTGGTTATTAATATTGAGATTGAAAAGGACCCAAAGAATATTAATATTGGTTCTTGTTGCACTGTTACTGTGAGGAAAACATACATAACATTGTTCGAAATCAATATTGTGATGTTTAAGGTTAGACATATGGGGATTTAAATTTTTATGATATTAACATCATCCAAAATGTGATTCCATTAAAGTTTGTCACAAAGTTTCAACAAAATATTTACAAAATACATTGTATTCTTCAACCATTGATCAAGAAGTAGTTGAAAAAATTATTGGATGTGAAAATTATATATCTTGTTTTCCATTCTTCTTGGATTGTGATTTTTTTTAAAGACTCTATGTTGACCTTGGAAACTTGATAGGAGCATTGAAAAATGATAACTATAATGTGCCTCCCATGTAGCATATTTTACAATTGGTAACTAGTTTTGAGATGTTGTCACCCTTATATGGTTTCTATAGGTACAATATAGTTCTAGTTGTGGATCAATATAGATTGAATATTTCCTTCAAATCCAAATGGGAACATATGCTTACAATAAAATGACATTTGGGTTAATGATTGCAGGTGATATCTTCTAGTGTGAAATGGT
>JASDQU011178164.1:0-26398 GCA_032191745.1 Picea mariana
CAAGAAGAAATTATCCAATTCATTTGCGATGAAGGATTTGGGTGCTGCAAAGAAAATACTTGGTATAAGAATAACAAGAGACAGGAAAAATCCCAAACTGACATTGTCTCAGGGTGAGTACACAGAGAAGGTGTTGGAGAGGTTTAGAATATAGAATGCAAAACCAGTTAGTACACCTTTGTCCATCCATTTCAAATTAACTAAGGAAATGTGTCCCAAGACACAGGAGGAGATAGAATACATGTCCAGGGTCCCATATTCATCAGCAGTTGGCAACTTGATGTATGAAATGGTTTGCACAAGACCAGATATTGCACATGTAGTGGGAGTTGTGAGCAGGTATATGAACAATCCAGCTAAAGAACATTGGGAGGCAGTAAAGTGGATTCTCAGGTATTTGAGAGGTACTACTACACATGCATTATGTTTTGAAGGTTCAAACACTTTTCTACAGGGATATGTTGATTCAGATATGGTAGGTGATAAAGACAGCAGGAGGAGCACGACAGGGTATGTTTTTACTATAGGTGGAACAACAATAAGTTGGATTTCGAAGCTACAAAAGGTTGTTTCACTTTCAACAACAGGGGTAGAGTATGTTGCTGCTACAGAAGCTAGTAAAGAGATTATTTGGTTACAAAGGTTTATGGAGGATTTGGGAAAGGAGCAGGAGAATAGCAGGTTGTACTGTGACAGTTAGAGTGCCATTCACCTTGCAAAGAACTCATCCTTCCATTTGAAGACTAAGCATATACAGTTGAGGTACCACTTCATACGATCCACCTTGGAAGATGGACAATTGAAGCTGGAAAAGATACACACTAGCCAAAATCCTGCAAACATGTTAACAAAGGGAGTAACCAGGGAGAAACTGAGTTCTTGCTCAGTTTCAGTTGGTCTTCAAGAATGAAGACGAAGATGAGAAATTTGGCAGGTCCAAGAAGGTTAAGAGTCTAGCATATACAACATCGGTGGAGTTGTTGAGATCAGTCTCCAAGTGGGAGATTGTTGGTTGTAGAGATTGATTATCTTCCTTATTTAGAGGTCTTTTACTTTCAGCCGTGTTTATACCCCATGAAGTATTTACACCCCAGAAGTATGTACACTCTTCCATGCGGGGGAGTGCACAGGGGGGGTACCCCCTCTGTGGGGTCTGGGGGGGCTATCCCCCCGGTTGGGGGGTCTGGGGGAAAGCAAGCCCCCAGCGGGGGTTCGGGGGCGAAGCCCCCAAAGAAAAAATTGCCTTGTAAAAGTATATTGTAATTTCATTGTAAATCTGGACCGTTCATTATAAGGTCACAGATCTAACGATAGAGATTATGTTAGGGTTTTTTTTCCCTAGAAGGCAACCCTCTTTTATGAGGGAAATGTATTGCGGCTATGTATGTTGGCGAGTATTGTATTATGAGAGAGGAGACTGTAAGAGAAAGAAGAGGAAGTTACAACGGGTTTTGCTGTAGGCTGTATCCCTTCATTTTGCTGGATAATAATAAAGAAAGGACATGGCAATTTCTCTGGTGGACATAGCCCACACTGGGTGAACCACGTAAATCTGTGTCTCTCTTGTATTGTGTATCTTCTGTGTTTTGTTTCCGCATTTGTTTTATTTTATTTCTCCGCGGTCCTATTTTTCTAACACATCCTTGGTCCAGTATTGGAATCATCTTATACAACATAATCCTCACTCGACTGGGGTGAAACAACCTCAAGCTAGCTCTGTCATACCCCCTAGTACAGGCCAACCCTATCCAGGTACATCTAATCCTATTTGGGGCCTGAATGCTCAACCCCACGCCCCGTTTCAAGGGTACAACCCTATGAATTACTTGCCTCCACACGAACAAACGAATCTTCCTGGATCTTCACATTATATGCAAACTTCTTATGGTCCCATTGGTTTGCCAATGGGACTCCATCTCCAAAGTCACCAGTACACGCATGTGAATAGACAGTTACCTTTCTTATCCACCCTAGAGCTCCTGGATCTATCGAGGATTTTAAATGATCCGATCCGTCACTCTCCTCAAAGGCCCACCATACTGGCCAAACTACCATCTGACATCCCTGAATTCGATGGTAAATCGGGAGAGGACCCAAACAATCATGTAATGAATTTTCACCTCTGGTTCTCATCCAACTCCTTGATGGATGACTCTATTCCTTTACACCTTTTTCAGCAAACCCTCACAGGTGCTGCCGCGAAGTGGTATATAGAATTGCCACAAGGCTTCTTCACCGAATTCAACACCCTTGCTATGGCTTTCCTCACCCACTACCAGTTACCAATTTGCTACGAAATGGGAATCAAGATTTTGAGTTCTTTCAAACAAACTAAGGCCACCCATATCTCTGATCACATTAATGAGTGGCGACGGAGATGACGTCTCATCAAACTTGAACTTCCCGATCAGTTGTTGGCAGAGTGGTTCACAAAATCATTCATGAATGACATCGGTTGTGACATTTCCATGGGTGGAGTGGTCACTGAAGAACAAGCAATCAATCGTGCCTAATACCTAGACCTCGTTTAGTCATAAAGAGGTACTCTTTACAACTTACTCCCTGATGCACCTTGTCCTTCTACTTCCTCTACTTCAACTACCCTTGTTGCTTCCCATGTAGCCGACGGTGTGATTGGAACTTTCCATGCCCAATCTCATTCCGTCCAAACCTCTAGAAACAACCCCAAACCCATTTCTTCTAATTTTCAAAATGCTCCGTCTCCTACCCCTCCCACTGGCAAGACTTCTGAGGTAAATTCTGTTCAATCTACCCCCACCGGCAAAAACAAATCCAGAAAAGGAAAGGGTAAGAATAAGGAGGAAAAGAATAATTCACAAACTGAGAAAACTAAAACACCACCCGTTGATGATAGAGATAAGTGAAAACCCCGATACCCTTGTCTTATCTATGGTAATGATCACTACACTAAGGATTGTCCACGACGAGCCGAGGTTACTAAGTTCCTTCAAGGAACCATGAAACACCCCACTCTGGTCGTTTTGTCACAACCCTTCCCGTATCAACAACAGGCCCAATTGGTCATTCATGACCAAACTTCCCCCTCCAATACATCCTATGTCTTAATGTGTATAGGTGATTCAAAGTAGAATGACATCACACTTACCACTCGAGCCAAAGATTATTCTTCCTTCAAAGAAAAGGTTGATGCGATACCTCCTTCAGGTCCAAACGTCTCCCATGACTCCACCTACCAAGGGTCCTCTTCATCTTGAACGACCAAGCCTAGATACAGTTCTTCACCCTCTTTCAAAGGGTGTTGTTTGAAAATCGGCTTTCAATCCCCATTCATGTGCTACTCAGAACTATAGTATTGTCGAAGATCTAGCCCAAGCACCCTCCGCGATGTCAGCCCTCGAAGTCCTCCAGAGTTGTCCTATACAATGGAAGGCACTATTGAAATATATTGGTGGAATCGACCCTACGGATACAAATTTAATAATTTTTGACTTGGAAAATCACATTCCAAGGTTACCCCCTCAACTCACATTCCAAATACAAGTTATTGTCTCCGACAAAAAATTTTGTAGAACAGTTATCGACGAGGGTTCCTCGACGTGTGTCATGTCTATTACCTGCTGGAAAGCCATCGTCTCCCCTTCTTTGACTGAATCCCACAACATGCTCAAAGCCTTCAATGGATCTAGTCTTAAACCTTACAGTGTCCTCCCTTCGTTGCCTATTATGTTAGAAGGCAAAATGGTCCAAGTTGAAGTGGAGGTCTTTGACGCTCCTCTCGATTACAACCTTCTACATGGCTGTAGCTGGATCGATTCCATGCATGCAGTTGTGTCGACTCTTTTTTGTGTCATGCGTTTCCCACATCAATGAAAGCTAATTACCATCGACCAATTAGCCTTCTTTCACTCTGATGCACATACCGACAATGTACCGTTCATTACAAACCCCCCCCGGATACGAGAACGTTGATGTAGGTCTTCTTAAAGACTCCTCGTCAATGGGTACTTTCCCCATCCTACCACCCAATGTTCCACATCCATATGTCACCTTGATCAACATGATCTCCACCTTTATTCATGGAACCCCTGCGTCTCACAACCCATGGATGGTACCCAACCCCGATGATCATCTTCCTTACGACGATGAAATGCCTTTGAGTCTAGTCAAATCCACTTATCAAGACATTCAATCGGCAACCCCTGCTACTCCCTCTCTTGGTGATTTATCTCCAAATCCTTTCCATGTCATTTTTCCCATGGACGAGATGATTATGTCTACTATGGAAGACACCCCCTGGGACGATGGACATCATCATTCCATCCTCTTCCTCGAACAACACACCATTGAGGGTTACCAACGGATCTCGACTCCATTGACCATTTTCATCATTTCTACCATTCCCGAATCTACACATGATTTGTTCTACGAAGGGAAATTAAGTAATATCTCACCCACCATCCCCCTCGACATATCCATAAAACCTGGAATTGTCGAAAATGTGCATATCGGAGCTTCATGTTCCCCTGATGAAATTGTCACCTACAAGTCTCTTTTCAAAGAATTTTGTGATGTCTTTGCCTGGAGATATGAAGAAATGTTGGGTATTGACCCCGAAATTGTGATACATGAGATTAAGACATACCCCGATGCTAAGCCTGTCTAGCAAGGACTTCGTCTAGTCCACCCACGTAAAGCAACCGCTATCAAGCTTGAAGTTGAGAAACTTCTTAAGGCCTGCTTCATTTACTTGTTGGCTTTAATTAACTGGGTTTCCAATCTTGTTCCAATCAACAAGAAACAAGGCACAATCCGTGTGTGCGTTGATTATAGGGACATTAACAAAGCTTGTCCTAAAGACAACTTTCCTACCCCCTTCGTTGACCATATCGTTGACGATTGTGCCTGAAGAGAAATATTCTCTCTGATGGATGGTTTCTTCGGATATAATCAAATCAATATCGTCCCAGCAGACCAACACAAGACCACTTTTATTTGTCCTTGGGGCACTTTCGCCTATCAAAAAATCCCATTCGGTTTAAAGAATGCCGATGCAACTTTTCAACGTGCTATGTCTTATGCCTTTCATGACATAAATCACATTGTGCAGCCATATCTCGATGACTTATCCGCTCATTCCATGTGCCATGTAGATCATCCAATACACCTCCGTGCCATTTTCCTTCGATGTCGGTTTTACCATATACGCTTGAATCCCCACAAATGTGTTTTCTGCATAGAATCTGGCCGACTTCTGGGATTTATTGTTTCACATCAAGGGATCAGGGTAGATCCTTTGAAGGTTGAGGCGATTCTCAATCTCCCTCCTCCTTCCTCACTTCTCTAGTTACAAAGTTTGCAAGGGAAGGAAAACTTTGTCCATCGTTTCATCCCAAACTATGTTGAGCTAACTCTTGGATTTACGTGACTGCTCAGGAAAGGTTTTGAGTTCATATGGGATACTACTGCCAACAAATCTTTTGAAGCTTTGAAACTGTCTTTGACTCGTACCCCACTACTCTCCCCTCCTGATTACAGTTAGGATTATTTCCTTTACCTCGCAGCCTCAGACTATACCATCGCTATGGTTCTCATCCAGGAGGATGATTCTCATAACGAACATGTCATTTATTACTTGATTCATAGTCTTATGACTACCGAAACCAAGTATTTACATGTTGAAAAACTAGCCTTGGAAGCCATCCAAGCCATTCAACGTTTCCGACACTATATCCTCTCTTGCAAGACTACGGTAATTTCTACCTGCAACCCTATGCAACACATTCTTACACGCCAATTTCTAGGGGGTAAATACTCCAAATGGATCGTAATACTCCAGGAGTTTGACTTAGAATTCGAATGTGCTAAGTCCAAGAAATCCTTGGTGTTTGCTGAGTTGATATGCGACCTTCCCTACTCTGAAACGGAAAATGTAGCAGTCGATTCATTACCCTATGAATCCCTTTTCTTGATTAGTTCTGATGACCATTGGTACAAATATATCATCATATATCTCCAGACCCAGACTTTCCAGCCCAATTTTTCTATCACTGACCGCCATCGAATCTGCTACCAAGCCCCTCAGTATATTATCCTTGATGATACTCTTTATCATCGTGGGATTGACTCCGTTTTTCAACACTGCCTCACGTTTGATGAAGCTAAGAAAGCCCTAAATGACTGCCATTCTAGAGACAATGGTGGTCACATGTCTGGGTATGCTACTGCCCAGAAGATCTTACGAGCAGGGTATTTTTGGCCCTCTTTATTCAACGATTGTATAATTGTCGTCCAAAAATGCCACGCTTGCCAAACCTACAACAATAAAATCCGATCACACCCTACTCCTCTACACCCTGTGGTCTCCATTGGTCCTTTTGCGAAATGGGGTATCGATTTCATGACATGTCACCCTCACTCGGCCTGGGGGCATGGATACATTATTGTAGACATAGATTATTTTACGAAATGGGCTGAGTCAATGCCAACATTTGACAATACTGGAAAGACTGCAGCATTATTCATATTCAATCACATCATAGCTCGTTTTGGTGTTCCTCAGGCCATCGTTACTGATCACGGTAGCCACTTTAGAAACTTCATGATGTCCGAACTCACTGAAAAGTTGGGCCTTCACCATGAAAACTCAACACCCTATTACCCACAAGCCAACAACCAAGTCTAAGCAATAAACAAGGTCCTCATTACCATGCTTCGACGAATGATAGGGATTCACAAAATGAGTTGGCACACAATGTTGTTTTCAACATTGTGGGCTTACCGAACGTTCTTTAAGTCTGCTACCGGGTTTACACCATTCCAGTTAGTTTATGGTCTAGAAGCCATCTTGTCGATTGAATGTGAGATACCCTCCCTAAAACTAGCCGTCGAACTTCTCCCGAACACTTCTGCCGAAGAAGAACGTCTGTTGTATCTTATGCAATTAGACGAAACCCGTCGCAATTCCACCCTAGTTATAGAAGCCCAGAAGAAATGCGTCAAATCCCAGTATGACAAACATGTCAGGCCACACATTTTCTCCTAAGGTGATCTCGTTCTTCTGTATGAACAATATTGAGATATGCTAGGAGCCGAAAAATTTGAGGTTATGTGGCGAGGTCCTTATATAATTAGACGAGTTTTGGAGAAAGGAGCTTATGAGTTGGTAGACTACAATGGTATCCCTTTGAGTGAACCCAGAAATGGGTTGTACTTAAGGAAGTACTATGCCTAAGATCACCTGTGCATGAGTGCCTGTATTTTATTGTATCATACTTCTTGTGTGTTACTGTAGTATGCTTTTTCATTATCTGGTCTCTTCTCTCGATCGCTTATGTTACGTTGTTCTTTGTTTCCAGATGTCGGAGTCTTCGCTACCCCACATTGGCTTCGCCGATGGTGCTAGCCGTAGTACTCAGAACTTTGCTTCTGCTGCATGGGCAATTTACGCACCTACAAATGAACTCATCAGTCTGCAAGGTGTGTGCCTGGGTCATGTGACCAATAATATTGTAGAATATAGCGTCGTCGTCAAATTATTGATTGATGCTATGTCGCTTGGCATCCACCACCTAGTTATACGACTCGATTCGCAGCTAGTAATACTACAGCTAAGTAATGTCTATGCTATTTGAAGTCCTACTTTATTACGAGTATATTTACGAATTCACCTCTTGGAATGTTATTTTGATTATATTGAGTATCAACACATTCCTAGATATCTAAATACATTGACTGATGCATTAGCTAACTATGTGTTAGACAGGCATTTGGGCCATTTATAAACCAATCACACATTACATTTATAACACAACACAGGATAAGCTGGTAGAAGCCATATATATGTATATAACGATCAAATTTTTTTACAAAAAGTTTCTGTCCAAGGACCAAAATCTCAAAAATACGAAGCCCATCGCTTATACAAAATAGCGTCATGGATGACGCTCATGATAACACATGACTTCTTGGGCCACCCTATGAAGCAGTCGAATGATAGACTCAGACACCCCCACAGTATGGAGTTGGTAACGTCTAGGGATCTCCCCAATAGACATATCTGGTATGTCATTAGTCAACCCCTCTAAGTTCTTCTCCATTGCCTCGTAGTCTTTGACATCCCATCTCGCCACTGGAGCCGCCTCTCCTCACCATTGAATAGGAGATGTTCCCAGAGGTCGATATGGCCCCACATCTGTGTCATCAAAAAGAGATTGTTTTGATTAGTTCTTGGATAAACACAAAAACATTTCATATGATAAAAATTACAAAAACATTTGAAAAGAACAAAATTTGTACTTCTTACCTAAATCACCCCACTGAGCATCCTCAGGTAGGGCCAAATCCGGATCCCCTTGGAAATTCAAACCAACGTATGCGTAGTCGTCAATCATCAGCATCTGGGGCCGCAACCAGTCGAAAAATGAATCATTATACTTGATGATAGTCCCTACTACATGTCGAGCCATGAGGTTGCACCACCTCAGCATCCTCGGATCCTGTGAGGCTGGTAAACCCCAATCATCCTGTAATCTTAGCAATGGGACCCTCTCGAGGAAGAAGGACACCAAAAGTGATCTGTACCCAAACTGCTTCAAGTTTCCCCTTCTGCACTTCATCAATTGCCTCTTCATACTATGGAGAACTGCATCCAACTAGTTGAAGACCCGAGGCTCTATGCAATTTATGGCGTATTGGAAGTAGCTCTGGAGATCCATGTGTGGAGTCGTGCTCCCGGCCATGTGTGCTATAGTGAACAAGATGGTTCATAGGGTCAAGTATTGGGCCCCCCAAATAGCAACCTTGCCCTTGCTTCTTTTTTCCTCAGGAACATAGTACTGGCGACAATACTCACTCATAGGGAGTCTGCCGCCTTGGCCACTGGTCAATCTAGCATGGTACCCATGTCATGATAACCCTGTTAGAAAATAGATATCCTCGATATCTACGGTCAACGTGTGGACTCCCACATGAAAAATTGTTGTTCCACGTCCCACATATGAACCAGGTATTCCAACAATCTGAGTTGGGCCCTCATGCCTGAAATCTTGAAGAATTTCAAGAGCCCACAATCTCAGAGGGTAGCGACGATGCCCAGGTCATTCCCAGCAATGGAATCCTCCTCCTCATGTTCTGTTTCTCGCCACTCCAGAATTTTGATGGTCAAATACCTACACAAGATCCATAAGAGAAGGGTCAACAACTTATTTCAAACCTTGGCATAATTTTTATTGAGCAATAGACAATTTTAAAATTCATTTTTCATCCCCCGCAGGTGCCCTTTTAGCACAGTGCGAGATTCTCACAATTCCCGCATGGCCAGCCTACGAGAATTCTCGGGTGCAAGTTATGGCCCTAAAATGGACCTAAAACCCTGAAAATTGCCAATAAAAACTAAAAATAAACCATGGAAAAGGTCAGAGATCAAGAGCTTACCTCGTTGGCGGAGACGGTTCACCGAATGGTCACTTGTGCCTCCCGTGATCGAGAAAATAAATTTGGGGGAAAATGAGGTGTATTGGGCAAAGTTTTTGGCAAAATCACAATGAAATGGTAAAATCCCTTTTTACCCATATTTATTCACTTTTTACCATTTTGTTGATTTTTTATATTATTTTGTCTATAAAACCTAATTCCCTAATAGTCCTATGAGTGTGGTTTTTACAGATATAGCAACTTTGATGTCCAAACAAAGGAGTATGAGTGTTTTTTCTTTTTGTTGCATGTATGACTGCTTTTTAGGGTTTTTAGAAAAACCTCGAGCTCAGTCTTCATTCGTTCTCGCACTCGAAAATACATGAGAATGTAATCGAGTATACTTTTCTTATCTTTTCGTACTCGTCATGGTAACATGAAAACGACGAACGCAAAGGAGTATCTTTTAAGCTCTTTTCACGCTCCATAAAAATGAAAAGATGGCCGAGTGAGCTTGTTATGTTCATGCTCGTAAAAGTATCTGAACAAAACATTCGATGGGCAATAGTTTATCACTTTTTCGGTCCTATCGAACTCTTTTACGAAAAAATAACTGAGAGAGTTCTCTTTAAGTGTTTTTCAGGCTCTCAAAACATGAAAAACCCTTGAGTTTTCTATCCTTGGACTCGTTAAACAAACATCGACAGGCCCATAATGGGATCGAACCACTCCTTCCTAGGGTTCATTAAACATACTCTGAGGGACTAATCCAAAGGATGAGCTTACATCAACAAGCATATGTTATCCTCCTCAAGCTTGCGTAAAAATAAAGAGGTACTCGCCAGAAATGGTGGGGGAAATTTTGGGAAAGGGATGTGTTTTCGTATTCATATTAATGGCAGTAAGCGTCTCTCTGGAACATGACACACCCTATTCGTCATTTAAATCCAGGTTGAGAAATCCATCTGTCTCTCGTTCGACTTGCTACAAGGTCATATCTTGGGTCATCTTTGAGTCAGTGCTTCCAGGTCCTTGGCCGTGTCATTCATATGTTCAAGAGAAGTTCACACGAGCCATCTATTGAGTCGACCACCTACAGTTGTCCATTATTACTATGTCGACCTTCCCTATGTCCATTTCAACCTGTATTCATACTCTATTTCATCCTCAAAATTTGTTACTTATTTCAGGTCATTGATGGGGGATACATCAAGGCCCTCCTGTGACGAGTCTTGTTCCATCGACTCCAACTCATTATCCGAAAACAAGACTTAGAAATTATCTGGTACCTTGGAACTTGCATGCTTCAATGGCAGGTTTCCTCGCTTTCGGCAGTGGGTTTTCATTATTGAACCCTGATCAGAAGGTTTCGTCGAGTGTTCGACCTCAGTTCATTTATTCACATTCGTTGGATTGTACTAGTGTACCTTGGGATTCATTGACATTAATGGTGATTTCCCTCGCACTTGTTAACGGTTTCATCAATGACCAATAATCAAGTGGTTTCTACCATGTTCGACTTCAACACATGTAATCGCATGGTTAGATTCGTACTTTCAGGTGATGGGATTGAAGACCCTGGGTCTCATCTTTTTGATCCAGACTATGATGGAGTATGTATGATTTACATCAGCACATAGATCCACTTTGTATGTCATGTGGTTATGTCGTCTTAATTTAAGTCTTCTCACATAGATCCACAGTATATTCCTGGTGGCTATGCAGCATTTCGACGGCATGGATCTATGGTGTATGATTGGTGGCCATGACCTACATTTATGATTTCATTCATCTGTGATCTGATTTTGGGAATGCTTACCTCAGAATTGGTATTATATTTTGCAGATGCTTGGTTGTTTGCAGGTTTTTGATTAAGTGCGCTCCTGGTTTTTTACACACACACGCAGTTTATAAAGTATTTTGGCTATCACAGATTCTGGCCTCATACTTTGGGGGGCATTCTGTTACACATGATTTTGGTCACTCTGGTGATGTCTCAATAGTGATGTATTCAGGCTCCCAACAAGGACCTTTTGTCTGGGAAAAGTGGCTCCTGTCTTCTTCCAAAAACATATTTTTAAGATGAGTTCGCAGGTTGCCTATGGTATAGGGTGTGAGAATCCTTCATTCTTGCAGTCCACCCACACTTAGGGTGAGAAATTCTCGCAGTATGCTCCATATATAGGGTGAGAACCTGTTTTCAAGCTTGGAAAGAAGAAGAGGTCACAAAGGTTCTAGAAGGGGATATTCTAGAAAATGAGTTGGAATTCCACTGACTTCTCAGATTTGGTGGGATCATCCTTATCCATGTAACCATCTCTCCTTCTCCTATATATTGAAAGGATTCTCATGGAAAAGGTTAAGCAAGATTGAATGAAGAATTGGTGAAAGAATTGTGTGAATAACCCTCCTTGGACAAAAGCTTGAAGGCTCTATTTGTTCTATCAAGAGGAATTGGATCTTCTTCATGCAAGTGCAGAGCAAGTGTGTGTGTTGGAACCAAGGGTCACTGAAATGAAGATTGCAACATTAAGGCGATCAGGTTGTATCTTCTACTTTCATTTAATATAATATAGTGGCATGTCCCTTTCCCATAAAATCACTCTTATTTTATAGCATAACTCCTTCATAATATGCGTAAGTTGACATTGAATATACTTCACTATCTTCAATTTGGTTGGTTTGTGTTGTCTTGGACCTGATTCCACAAGAGAACCGGAGCAAAGCGGCAACAATAGAGACCTAAGGAAGTGATATCAAGGTATGTCACTTATTCCTTCTCTTTAATAGATTCAATGACTACAACTTAGGGAAAGAGTTGTGTCCTGTCCTATTTTGTTCTAGATCCAGGTGGATCTAGGGAGATCTGTTAGTGTCCGCACCTACCAATTTGTCCGATAACACCTTCCAGGATTTGGGAAACTTTGTTCGTTGTGTATAATGGTCGTAGCACATTCGTGCTTTCCTAAGTACTTCACTCAAGGATTTGGGGTTTTCAAACTCAATTCTATCCTTGGACTGTGGTAAACAGCTTAAGAATCACTGGATTTTCACCTTATCCTCCCGGATGTAAGGTACGAACCTTAGTAATTCCAGGAATTTGTTTATAAGGTCCTCCATTGTCATCTGTCAAAGTCTTAAATCATAAAATTCTTTCATTTTCCTTTCATAGTATCTTTCAGATAGGTACTGTTTTTTGAAATATTTCTTGAAGTTAGACCATTCCATCTATTTTTCTTTTAAGCCCTTTGACAATTTCAAATCTTGCCACCAGATGCTGGCCTTTCCTTTCAAGTTGTAAATGACCATTCTGACTTTCATATTGCTGGAATAGTTGTATATTTGGAAATTTTTTTTGATATCTAATAACCATGCCTTAGCTTCCTCACCTATTCTGGATTCCCCATCAAATGTAGCTGGTTTAATCTTCTTGAATTCCCCTTCAAGATGATCTACTTGTTTCCTTTTTTTGTCTGGTTTTTCTTTATCTTCAACTAAAGGGGTACCCTCAGATGAGCTGTCCTCTTTTTCTGCTTTAGGACCAGAGTTCTTGGAGGCCCTCTTACTAACCTCTTCTTCATGATTATCATCCTTTGGGATTTTCTTGGTTACTATGCTGTGCAACATGAATTCATTTATCTCTTTTTGTTTCTGTTGTGCTTTCTTTAGTTTCTCATTGTCTGCTTTGAAAACCTGCTATTCAACAATAAGATTTCTCATTGTTTCCAGTACTTCTATAGGTGAGCTTCCATCACTATTTTGTCTTGGATATCCCAGAGGTCATTGCTCTGGATTTCCTTCCATTCTGATTTCTGCATCATCTCGAGCTTCCATAATTCACACAAAACAGAAAGGGTTTTTTGTTTGTAACAGAAAGGTTTATTATTTTTTCTTAAATCGAATATATATAAAGCAACTACAGTGGCCCTATTCAGGTCCAGTGTTGTAACCTTTGGTTCTGATACCATATGTAATGAACCTCAAAATTGTCAGAATAATTTTTTTTTCTTTTGTTTATACATTCATCCTTAATGGATTCGAAATTAAAAGAAGGTAGGCTTTTCTATTTCTGGTTCAATTCTAAAAGTTTTCTAGATTCTTGGCAGTCATCAATTGAATTTACTTCTCAACTTAAAAATTTCAACTCAACGTTATACGATGTGGATACTCCGCATTCCAAAATTCACTTATAGTTCTGTAGTTATATTTATCTTCATATATGTATACACATATACCCATACCATAGGCTTAGACTACAATGATTTGGGAATTCTAGCCCTAAGCCTTATGCGTAAGTTTGACATCAAACAAAACTCGATCAAAAGGACTTAGGAATAAAGATAAAAGTAAAGAGTTGGATTATATACCTCTGCGAAAAGTTTTTCTAAATAATATCAAGTCCCTTTTACAAGCGTTTTGATAAGGGTAAAGGTTAGGTAAGGCCTTCTGGTAAAAATCAGTGTAACGAGTATTCTATAACCCTTGCCCATGCTAACAAGCTTGCTTGGCTCCACCTGTCCAAAATGTAACATCAACTGAATATTGCATTAACTGAATTTCTAGTGGTTAGGGATAAAGGCGTCCATGAGTCGCACAGATGCTTCCTTAATCTGTAGCCCATTAATGCCAAGGAAGGAGTACGTTTGATGAGAATTAAACTTTGGCCAAGCCATTAAAGGGGTAGGTGGTGTGCGATAGTCGAGGCCATCACCTGACCTATTGTCCAATATGGACATGACAAGCTTACTTCATCACATGACCTTGCGTACCAGTAGCCTTCATTCTACGAGGAAGGGTTCTTAGGGTTGTAGCAATTTTTCCTTGTCATGGGAAGGTTATCTGGGAGCCTAGTTTCTGCGATTCTGTTTCTTGGTGAAGGGGAGACAACTGTGAGGAGTTCCTCCAAAGGAGGCGACGTCTCCTAACCAATCCACCTGGTAAGTTTCACGTTATCACTGCAACATTTTGTCTGTTAGCAACTTTTTTCCCCTTGTCGTTAAAACTTGAAAGAGAGGGAATTGGACTTGTTACTTTTCCTTGCTACTGGTAAGTAGCTCCACTTGTCGCACTCTTACCTGTCCAAACCCTGAAGGATCAATACTTCATTTTCTTGCCTTTTGGGAGATTCCAAGGGTTTTCCTCTTTTCCTTTTAAGTCGTTTACCTTTGTGCTTGATGTCTCTCACGCTCTTTTATTGTGTGGTATCATTATTTTCTAGTGAATCTCTTCGAGATTTATTCAGGGTTCCATTCGAGAAGTTATTCGTTAGGGTGAGAACCATTCTGTGTATACAAATTAGTTTTTACCTGTGTTAGTGGACTATCAGATGGTAGGCTATGAAAGCGTCCTTTGTCATGGTCGGGTACTCTTTGCGTAACATTTGAAAATCGATGGTTTACAGCGTGAATTTCTCCCGCAACGTTGAAGTCAATGGTTTCTATAGTCTTATTATATAATCCATGACTTATAATACTGTCAGATATAAACGAATATAATACTTCTGAGATTCATTTTCAGGTTTCTTTAAGGGTTGCACCAATTGAATTTTCACCATAGATGTTGAATGGGTATAACACTCTAAAGAAAAGATTCGTTCTTTCCAGATTTCTTTTAGGGTTTACACTAATTGAAAATCCACTGCAGACTTTGGAAGAATTCATATGATATTAGGATAGATGGAAAATCCCAGGATATACCCTTGGGAATTTTCACGGCTAAAAATATTTATTTTATTTTATATAGGTTAGATCTGTCCTTGTCTCGACTAGTTTTCCAGTGGTTCTGTAATATGGTTTATTGTCGAGATTCAATTCCATTACTACTATAGATATTGTATATAAACCTGTACCTTTATCGTTGGTCAGGTGAATTACAATGGACCACACATACAACAGTAATATAGGTAGATTTCTTAATAGGGTAGATGTTTTTTTTTTTCAACAGATAACATACCAAAAACCATACAGATACAATCGTATCTACAATAGATAGCCTACTATGATTATATAGATATAATCTTCAGTCGAACCCAATTATTTCTATCACAATTAATCTACAAAATTCTAAAATTTACGTATGACTGCAAAATAATCGTCTGTATAGCAACCCAAATCATTTGTAGTAGTTTTTTGCAATTTCATACGACAATAAAACAATTTATCTAGAATAGCAATGCACATAAGCTACAATAGTTTAGTAATTACATATGACAGTAAAATAATTCCTCTAGAACGACAAACCTATGCAATAGTTCTAGCGACACGAATGTAATGAGGAAAAGTAGAGGGTACATATCTGAACTGGTTTTCCAGAAAAAAAAGGGAACATCCACGTTCCTCCCAACCTTAGAACCGGGCAGCCAAATTACTTGCCTGGTTCACCCACTAGCCTGACCATGAATCCATGAGGGAAAACTTGAAATCTCCTCTTCAACAATGTTTCCTATATCTGTAATCCTCTCCTCGCCTCACACTCAATGTTCAGTGTTCATAACAACAAGTATCCAGTAGTCCTTTTCCCCCAACATACTAGGTAGCGTCTTGCCTCCTCACATATGATATTTATCAATAAAATATTTTTTCCTAGCTCTTTTTTCCCTCCCTTGGGAATTTTCGCAGCTTTCTAAATCCCTGATTTTTAGGGGCTGCCAATGGCCAAATCCTTGATTTTCCACTTGTAAAAATCATCCCAGAGGTAGTTCCAACATGTTCCCCACTCATGGAGTCATGGTCAACTAAATTTAACATGGTTGTTCCATTTGTCCTCCTGCAATAAATAAAACAATATTTTGTTTACATACAAGTTTCATAGTCAAATAGCTAGTTGGGTTAGATCGGGTCTCTTCCCAACAGTCATAATAATTAATTACAATTTATCAAATTTGAAATCTAGAATTGCCATAAATGGCAAAAAAATTCCAAATTCGAATTTACTAAAAATGGAATAGTTTTTCTAATAAATTTTGACTTTCGAAAATACTTTTTTTTGGGGGGGGGATTTCACAGAGAGACTTGCAGAGCTAGGTGTAAGTGGTTGTGGCAAGACTGTGAAGGGATTTGTGTTGTAATGCAAGGAAGAAGGATATAGCGAGCTACGCAGATATTTTGTCCTATGCAGAGTAGGGTTTTGAGGCTCTGTGCATGTAGCATGTTGAAGAAGCTAATAAAGAATAAGAGTTGGTGGACGTAGCCCCAGGGTGGGGGTGAACCACGTAAATACTGTGTTATTTTTCTTTGTGCGATGTTCTGATGTATTTATGTGTTATTTGCTAAGTGCTGGATAAAGATAGATAGATAGATCTGTTATGCTTTGTGCTTATGATGAATCTGGATGCTAGATATGACATAGGTGGAAGTACTCAGTGCTTGAATATGTTAGACATGATCTATTTAGTTACGCTAAGTGCTTAAATACATTAGATCTGGTTGAATGCTATGATGCTCTGTTTTATCTGCGGAGTAGATATTGGTTAACTAATGATGAATTGATGGTGCTAATTGCTCTATTAAGTACTATAATCACAAATTTGTGCCCCAGCTAAGATTGTAGACACCCGAGTCCTGCAACCACCCCTGCCTCTACCTCAGGTGAGACTTCATCTGCTTCGCAGGTGTTTCCAAAAGGGTCGGTAGTTAGGGTTTTTTTGGTGTGTTGTTGTAGCGTTGAACCCTAGGTATTCCCCTGTGCCAACAAATGGTTCCATTGCCGGGACCTGAAACTGTGATTGTTGGTAACTGAGGAAGAAGAAGCTTTGTGCAAATATCTGACATAAAACTTTGATTACTAGGAAATGAGGAAGAAGAATCTTTGTGCAAAGATTCGACCCGAGATTGCAAAATCTATGTGTATAGATCTATTGCTCTAGTGCGCAGTACTCAATTTAGTTTGACAAGATCTGTGCTAAGGAAAAGAAGTTTGATCTGAAGAAAAGAGGTAAGATCTAAATGCTTTGTGCTTTGAGAAAGGTAAAAGTGAGAATTTTTTCTTAAAGAGGTAAGATCTAAAAGCTTTGTTCTCTGATAAAGGTAAGAATAGTGAAAATCTATAGATCTAAAGGTTTTGTGATTTATAGAAGTAACATTAGCGGAAATTTTTGTTTCAAAAGTATGAATCTAGGTATGTTTGATAGATTCTATCCTAGCCTGAAAACTAGGGTATTAATAGATGAAAGAAGATTTGATATGAATAGATCTGATAATACTAGTGAAAATATGTCATACCTATGCATAGAAAGAATGTTTGGACTAATAAGTGTATGCAAGATCCTAGAAAGAAATGTTTGTTGGTTAGCTACCATGATCCTAGTGCATAGTACAGGAAAGGATGGGGATAATTTAAACAAAAGAGAGGATTAACCCTCTGTTACAGTTGCAGAAAACCTGAACATCTTGCTAAGGAACGCACTGGGAGACGACCTAGTTGTCTTTGTTGTAAAGCTATGGACCATGAAGTATTGGATTTCCCTAGAATGATTGTTAAGGTTGAAAGAATGAATATGAACCAAGAAAACCCTAAGTTAAATACAAAAACTAAGATTATGACAGAATCCTGAGAATAATCAGAGAAAGTATTGTTATAGATAAGAGAAACCCTGAATGATCACCGACATGTCAAATTATCAGAGATCTTCAAAGAAAAAGAATTCCTTGAAGCAAGAATAGGAGACTTCAACATTGACCATGTTCTATATGAGGAAACACAGGTGAATATCATGACAGAGAAAACTTGGTAAGCTATAGGGAGGCCTACTATGATTCCTTCATTAGGAAGAATAGGAGTATTCAAAGGAAAGCTAATAAACTTGTGTGGAAATCTCACCCTGATACCTATGAATGCTAATGGAACTTCGAAAGAGGAAGATTTTGAGATTGTTAAATTCAATGAGAATAGTGCCCCATTTACCACGCTACTAGGAAAACTTTGGATTGAAAGAGATCAGGCCAGAAGGAAAGAAGAAGAAGAAGTTTTAGAACAACAAAAGAAAGATTTAAAAGAATTCATGACTAAAAGTATCTCACACTTGATTGAAGAACAGAAGGACAGATCAAAGTTGTTTAACACCAGAACCCTGAATGTCGAAGTTGCAGGAACACTAGAAGAACCACTGAATATTGAAGTACCTATTTCAAATAAAGAAGAAGGATTACCCTTGAATCTTAGGAAAGAATCTCGACAGCGTGGAGTAACTATGCCAAAAGAATATAAGAATCAGAATGGAAAAAGGCATACCGAGACTTAGCTCACTGGGAAGAAGGCTAGAAATCTAAGTAAAAAGAGAGCTAATATCGACAAGTTGCAGAAGATTCCAGAGGGAACCTCACAGAAGGAAAATTTGAAAAATTGGAGCTTCGCCGAAATATCGAAACAACGACGCATGGCACTTCACCATGGTGAAGCAATATAGTCATTGGGGACATTATAACTGTTAGACCAATGCTACGAACGAGAAAAAATAAATTTATGGACAGACAACTCGCCATCTGACTGTTGGGACCGCGCCATAATGGACATAACAGAGTTAATGAAGGATTCATACCCGTTACAAGAGACCTGTTGCCGAATTACCTATTTATCTCATCGCGCCACGCACCAAGAACACTTTTTCCAACTGAGAATTTGAGCCCACAGACTAAGTTGAATTTATGCAGTGATCATCATGCTCTTTCTCTCTATCTCATTACTGTGTCTAAGTACTCCCCGAACCTGAGATTGTTAACCCCGAGCGTGTATGTCGGATGAGTTGAGCGTTGTAGAGAAAGATGTTGAAGAAGGTATGATCGACCTCATGACTGAAAGAGTCATGTCGATGTCTATAGGTGTACAAGAATCATCCATGAGAGGACTTCCAGTCTCTCCGTCCACTGCTAGTGGAGCTGAACCATCCCGACCATCAGATGAAAAGAAAACCAAGCACAGAGATGATCTAGCGAATGCTAAATTGATCCCTACCATATTACCCGCCTATCTACCACCTCTGAGTGGCGCAATAAATTGAGACAGTGTGCCCAGAGATTTTGAATATACCTTGGTCACTGCGTACCTCTCAAAGGGTATACGCGTAGTTCGAGCAGACCAAGATAAGATTGCATCGTTGAAGTTTAGCGACTTCAACCTAGGAGATTGAAAATTTTATAACATGCTCACCCACATAAGTACCTGACTAGAACTAAGGGGAAGAATTTGAAGATAATCCCCCAGTCATGGACTATGAACCTCGCGTAGTCCACCCTGCTCAATGTCATGAATAATCCTCACTTAGGACGACACCAAGAGGTAAATGCATGTGTCAAGCTACTGTTGTCTTATTACCATGGAGGTTATTTGTGTCTAAACCATCATATAAAAGTTGACTCGACGCTGATCAATCAGATCAAGGGGTTGAGTATGCAAGGACCTGATCCACAAGAGTTTTACCCTGGAAAATCCATGGATCATGCTCTAGCATAATGGGTCAAGGACACTTATGGCGATGTCGAGAAGGGAACGCGAGGCTACAAGGTAGCTTCTATCCAGAGTGGCACAATGCGCCTTGCCTTTCAATTGATTGCAGTGAAGTTAGTCTGAAAAAACTGACCTACCCAAGTCATCGGTTTTATAGTCGACCTTGTAGGCAAGTGCGTCGAAGGCCTTCAGATGAATTAGGTGAAGTACCTCGTGAACCAATTGGAACTCAACTGCAGGGAAGCACATGATCAAGGATATGAATTTCATTTCAGCTGGCTCTTGATCCTTATAACTTTTATTGCCTCGGAGCTATCGAAAGGTGTGACCTTCCTGGACATTGAACCTTTTGAACCACTAGCCGTGAAGTTCAATACACTATGATATTCAAGCGATATGAATAAACAGTGGAATTCAAATGTTATTTTTCATACCTACTATAACCAAATGAATATAGCCATACAATCTGAACCTCGCATGAATCTGAACACTCTACACCGGTTCAAGCCTCTGATGAAGTTTAGCACAGATTGACATTTTACTTACAACATAATGCACATTGAAGGACACAAGAAACAACTTCAGTCCTACTACAAGCTGACAGAGGAAGACTTGGAGGAGATTACTAAGGACTGGTCGGCGGACCTCCTTATTCCAGCAGACCCTGCGGAGATATTCGACATCGACAGTCCAGAAACTGCGTAGGATACACCCGGACCTAGCGGGGCAAAGAAGACTAAAGAGGTCCAAAGATTAGATAGTTAATCCGAGAAGACTGCTTCTATTTCACCAGAGCAAAGAGGTGATGGCGAAGAGTTAGGAAACAAATAAGTCAAACAAAAGCAAGGAGATGAGGCTGACCCCTTGAAGAAGAGGAAAGGTTCGCCTTTGAAACCTTCCTCCCAGAAGAAATCGAAGGCGACCATGACCAAGATGCAGACAATCCTCACCTCCAATGACTTTGACTTCCTCATAGTAGCCCTGCAAGATGCTTCACTGGAAATAGCAGAGAAACAAGAAGCAAAGCAAGAGGAGATGTATGATTGAATTGAAACTGAACTCCAAGGGTTACAATAGGCCCTACAGTCCAGCCGCCCAGTCTCCACTGCACTAGGAGAACCAGAATTAGGAGATGAACCAGCTCAACTCCACTACTTAGCCGATACAGTTGAAGCTCACCTTCAATGAGCACGAGAAGAAAAAGAGAAAGACACTAAGGCTTTGACACAAGTACAAGGGGTACTAGTAGAGCAACGCAGTGCTGCAGAATAGGAAAATCTTGCTCTCCAAGGGAATTTTGACGAAGAAAAAGCACAACTACAGCAAGAAAATGAACAATTGCTCGCAGAGAAACTCAAAGTAAAGAAAATGGTCAATAGAGCACTTCGCTCTGTGACAGTCATAGAAGTAAATCCAGAAGATCAAGTTCCACAACAAGTAGCACAGCTTGAAGAAGTGATCTAGCAGCTACAACAACACATCATAGACTTGGAACTACATGCAGTACTCAAGACCCCACAAGATGTAAGATACCAATGAGAAGCAACCTCCTGGAGTGAAGTTGAAAGGCTAAAGGCTCTTACCTTGGAATGTAAGCAACTCATTGATCACAGTGCCCAGACCTATAAACAACTTACAGAGAACCTAGAATTGAAGACACTGGAGTCGCAACTCCAAGAGGCGAAGTATCAAGCCAAAAAGATACAGGCGCAGTTGAAGCCCCACTCAGTTGTGGAAAGAATGAAGAGATCATAAGAATAGCGGACCACCCAACAGCATGTCCACACTATTCAAACCAGAGTTATGGAAGTAACTCAGAAACTCCAATCTGTGTAAGAAAAGGCTTACCAATTGTTTACAGAGATAGAAGCCCAAGGAGCAGAGCTAGAGAAAGTTGTTACTACAGATGAACAACCTCTAGAGTGACCTATCAATGATGCAGTCATACAAGCATTTGTTGAATAGGAGGTTGTAGCACAATAGCAAGTCGAAGCAGCTCGAGCCAAGCTCAAGGTGTTCAATGCAGAACTAGCTAGACCAGAGTGACTCGGGACGAGTCACAGGTGAGTTTTGGGGGCCTGTTGGCTCTTGACCAAGTTTTGGGAGATCCTTGGTCAAGTTTGATCTATTTTGGGACTTCAACAACCTGTCGAAGACGGAGCACAAGACGAAGCAAATATCGTGGGATCTTGGCCCCTTTTTGGGTCCTTTTTGGGATTTGGGAATATGTAATGGGTATGGGATGTCGACCCATGGGTTTACCCATGTTTAGGCCTATTTTGTAAAGTAAAAATATATGTCTAGGCAATGTAAGGAAGAGGATCTATGTGATGTAAGGCTGATAAGATAAGTGCTAAGTGCAAGTAGGGTTTCTAAATGCTTTGTGCATATTGTGAGAGAATTGTAGAGCTAGGTGCAAGTGGCTGTAGCAAGATTGTGAAGGGCTTTGTGTTGTAACGCAAGGAAGAAGGATCTAGCGAATTATGCAAATCTTTTGTCCTATGTGGAGTAGGGTTTTGAGGCTCTATGCATGTAACCTATTGAAGAAGATAATAAAGAAGAAGAGTTGGTAGACGTAGCCCCAAGGTGGGGGTGAACCACGTAAATACTATGTTATTCTGCTCTGTGTGATGTTCTGATGTACTTATGTGTTATTTGCTAAGTGTTGGATAAAGATAGATAGATAGATTTGTTATGCTTTGTGCTTACGATGAATCTGGATGCTATATCTGACATAGGTGGATGTTCTCAGTGCTTGAATATGTTATATATGATCTATTTAGTTATGCTAAGTGCTTAAATACGTTAGATCTAGTTGAATGTTGTGATGCTCTATTTTAGTTGCAGAGTAGATATTGGTTAACTAATGATGAATTGACAATGCTAAGTGCTCTATTAAGTACTATAATCACATATATGTGTCCCAGTTAAGGTTGCAGACACTTGAGTACTGCAACCATTCCTGCCTCTACCTCAGGTGAGACTTCATCTGCTTCGCAGGTGTTGCCGAAGGGCCGATAGTTAGGGTTTTGTTGGTGTGTTGTTGTAGTGTTGAACCCTGGGTCTTCCCCTGTGCCAACAGATATTATCCAGGATGTGAAAACTCAGTTGTCCTTTAAATTTGACACAAAGGATCTTTATGTTGCAAATTTCACTTTGTTCATGGAAATTAAAAGACATCAAGAAAATAGGAAATTATGGTTAAATTAGAGGAAATATGCCAAGACAATATTACATAGGTTTAATATACAGGAATGTAAACCAATTAGGGTCATATTCATATAGGTGTAAATTTATTCGTGGATCAGTGTTCCAAGACACAAGAAGATGAAGAGGACATGTCTCATGTTCTGTATGCTAGTGCAGTTGGCATTTTGATATATGCAATGGTCTATACTAGACCATACATTGCACATGCAGTGATATTTTTGAGTAGGTATATGTCAAAACTAGGGAAGGAGCATTGGAAAATAGTAAAGAGGGTTTTTAGGCATCTTAGTGGAACTACTAGTTATGGATTGTGTTACAAAGGAAGAACAATATTGGACAAAGTGTTGTACATACATGGGTTTGTTGATGTAGAATGGGCTGGAGATATAGATCACAGAAGATCTAAAAGTGGGTATGCGTTTAACCTATTTGGAGGAGAAATTAGTTGGAGGAGAAAAAGAGAGATTGTAGTGACACTCTCAACTACATAAGTTCAATACATGGAATCCACTCATGCAAATAAGGAGGTAGTATGGTTACAAAGATTGTGTTCATGTATTGGGTTGGTACAACAAGCTATCTGAATAGATTGTGACTGTGAGAGTGCAATCTTCCTATAGAAGAGACAAAGCATATTGATGTTCAATATCTCTTTGTAAGAGACATGGTTGAAGAAAATAAGGTGTTGTTGATGAAGGTGGACATTTTGGAGAATGTTGTTGATTCATTAACAAAATATATAAGAACTGAGACATTCTCTTGGTGTACAGGATTTATGGGCATTTATTCCCTAGATTGTTGACTATGTAATCCTCTAACCCCCTGTATGAAAATAAACAAACAAGTGGGAGAATGTTGGCTATGTGTTATATTCTTTGCACGACCAAACCTAGTTTTCCATAGTTTTTGTGTTTGTTTTTTAGTGGCTTTTCGGTACTTGTTTTTCACCAATGGTTTTTAAATTCATGTTAAGGAATTAGGGTTGTTGACTAATCCACTTGAATGGATTAGGGGTTTTGGATGTTGCGAAATCCTATATATATTGTATTGTAAACAATGAAGTTATATGATGAATAAAAGGTTAGAGGTGTGGCACTAAGCAAGTTGTTGTTTTTCCCGGTTTGGGTTTCTTTAATGTGTGTTTGTGCCATTGTATATTTTTTGTTATTATTAAGAATATATTTTCATTAATTAATTGTACAAGGTTAAAAGCTACACATTTGAGACTCTTGTCACTCTTGTTATGTTATATGGTTTTAATGTTAGTAGTTGTAACATCTTTAGAGAGTTGTGGAGAGATAGAGAAAATCCAAAATCATTTTATAAATTGTAATCTTAATATGAAAGAAAATACACCCTATCATATCCTCCTCATAGAAGTAAGTCTCTCATCACTGAGAGCATGGCTATGACTAGGTATGTAATGTGTAGAACAAGATAAGCAACATGGAAGACAAGAAGCTTCCTAAGATTTCTTCAAAATCCAATCAAAACCACTTGTAGCTCAAGTAGTGTTGCATAAATATGCTACACCTTGGCTAAAACATGGAGAAAGAGGTTTCTATTGAGAATAACAATAATATTAAAAATATCATTAGATCAAAAATCAATGAGAAATTGTAGTATGATAAACAATTAGTGAATTAGAGGAAAATGAGATACTACAAGGAGTTGACCAACCTTAATAGATAAGATCAAAAGTATCTCTTTGTTTCAACTAGTGTAAAGAAGAAAATAAACATTGCTAAAATAAGAACAAACTCTCACGAGCTCTATACTGAAACAGGGTGTTGGAAAATTCCCAAAAGGTCGTGGGTCGAAAGAATTTTTCGTCTTCGTAACAAGAGGGTTGAAGATGAAAAACACTTTCTATTAGAACGTCATGAGTACACCTTTCTATGAAAGATTTTCTAACAAAAAAATAAAATTCTAAAGGAAACCTAGTAATTCCTTACCTTGTAGAACACAAAAATAAAATTGTAAAGCAAACCTAGTAATTCCTTATCTTTTTTTTAAGGTAGGATAGATGAATTTCCACCACCATCAACATCATCTCATAGACCACCACCATCAGCATCATCTCATAGACCAATGTTGGCCCTAGTGCATCATCATCATCATCATCACCACAACATTATTATATTATCTACTTTTACCTAATCCAAAACCACGAGGTCAATGGATAAAAAACCATATTCTCTTTTTATAGACTCATTATCATGGTGATGAATATTGACTAAAAAAATTAACTATTGTCTAGTACATCCTTCTATAAAAGATTTTCTAACAAAAAAAATCTAAAAAAAACTAATAATTCCTTACCTTGTGAAACAAAACAAAAATAAAATTCTAAAACAAACCTAGTAATTCCTTAATTCATCACCACTCCATAAATACAAGATATACCAATGTTAAGGCTAATGGATGATTGTCCTCCCACCCCAGCCTCATAATATATTATCTACTTTTACCTAATCCAAAACCAGATTGGGCAAATGGATAAAAAACATACTCATTTTATTTTTTTGACTAAGTATCATGGTGATGAATATTGACGAACAAATGAACCATTACAACAACTATTGACTCATTATCATGGTGATGAATATTGACGAACAAATTAACCATTACAATAGGTATATTACCCTCTCACCCTCTTATTACCGAGCTATATATTATTCATATTGTGTGTAATTTTAGAACTAAATATATTAATAAAGGTTATAACTATTGCTACTGCGATGGAAATTACCTTTATCTAAGAAAAAAAAATCGAAAGCCCAAACAACTTGCGTAGAGGGTCATTATTTATTTTTATTTTTATTTTTTTATATCGGTTTTCATCTTCATTGTGCATTTGAATGGCCGGCCTACAAATATACTAGCAACAACCACATTAAGTAAAAAGTGGTTGATATACGCCGATCGGCGTCATTTTTCACTTTTTTTAATTAATGGCGCCGATCGACGTATATCAACCACTTTTTACTTAATGTGGTTGTTGCTAGTTGACGACCGACATGCATAGCCACAACCATGAACACATTTATACATTTTAAATATAATAATTAAATATTATTTTAAATAAAATTATTAATTTTTTAGTTAATATTATTATTACTTAAATAATTTATTAAAAATAATAATAAAAAATATATGTAATAATTTTATTAATAAATTATTAAAAAGAATTAAATAATAATTAATTAATAATAAGAATTTAATAATAATCAATTAATAATTATTTATTTATAATTATTAAATAATAACAAATTATTATTTAATTAATAAAATTTAATTAATTAGAAATTAATATTTATTAATTAATAATAATTAAATGATTGATTATCAATAA
>JASDQU011178165.1:5238-18545 GCA_032191745.1 Picea mariana
CCCCATCAATATTATCTTACCTAACAAGTGTCTTCAAGATAAAAGAGGTTGACAAAAACCTTATAGCTCAGAATGGTTTTCTTTGCACTCTCAAATATAATTTGGTCATGGCTCATAATCATATGAAGCAATAGATGGAGATCAACATTGGTCTAACCACCATTTTGAAGAAGGGGATTAGGTGTTTCTTTGTCTACAGTCGTATAAGTAGAACTCCCTCAAATAAGATGACCATTAGAAGATGGCTCCAAAGTGTTATGGCCCCTATAATATCCTCAAGCATATTGGGATGATAGCTCACAAATTAACACATCCAATCTACTGTAAGATCCATCCAATTTTTCATGTCTCCTTCTTAAAGAAAGTGGTTGGATTAAACTATTGTGTTCAAACCAGTATGTCTGAATTGGATGAAGAAGGTTCCATTAGGTTGTAGTTGAAGGATGTCCTTGACAAATGAGAGCATCATCTCCACTAGCACACAATCTAAGAATTTTTAATACAATGGATACACTACCAGAGGATGCCACATGTGAACTAACAACCATTTTGTAGCACTTCCCACACCTTTGGAATTGAGGAAAACACTACTTTTTAAGGGGGAGGGCATGTTATGGTCTTAACCTCCCTACCCCCCTAAGTATATAGATTACTATGTATTGCTATGTATGAAGGCCATCAATAGTAAATAAGGCCTATGTAGTGGCGTGAACACAATTATTATAAGAAGAATTACAAGAAGGTTCCACTTACTAGAAAGTTCCTTCTCTACAATGTTCAAAATGAATGTTTAATATCCTGGTTCATATTGTCCATTGTTTTTGCAATTCTATGCCTTTTTGCAATATATCTGAGTAATATCTATAATTTCTTCTCTGAATATTTATGTTTGGCACATCAAAAGTGGTATCAAAGAACTTTCCTGGCACGTTTTTAGAGAATTTTTTTTCCAGTCTAGAGGCACATTCTGATGTCTATAGATAACTTAGAGTTTTGTAATTAAGTGGGTAAACTTGCAGTCAGGGAAGCATACATGCATGAAATACAAGAGGTTTCACCTGGTTGGAAACCCTTTTAACCCTTGTTTGTACCACTTCAAGTAGTACCACATTAGACAACACCTATATACATAATTCACTTCCATGTACCCTTAGGTATATCAAAAGTCTTGTAGGTGTCCTAAAACCAACCTTAGATAAGTCGCTTGAACATCTAATTTCTATAGTGGCACCAAGAACAACACTCATGAATATTACTCTTTAGTACTTGGGTAATTGGGTAGTGCAACTAAGGGTACAATTGAATCTCCTTAGTTAGAGCCCCAATATATTGGGTCGAGTACTATTATTTGAATTTGCAAGTATATTAGATTACTATAGCAAGATCCCTTGTCCTTAGATCCTTGAATCTCTACTCCTTGATGCCAATCTAGAAAACTTATAAAATAAGGGTTTGTGTTAAAATTTTGAACATTTAGTCACTGGAAACATTGCTTCTTCTTTCCAGTTCTAGAAATTCCTACATAATCTTCAATATCAAGAATTTGAGAATTCTGCCAGTGCAATATTCTTCAGACATGAGTATAGTTCCGTAGGAGTAAAAAAAAAAAAAAAAAAGATTATAAAGTGCTCCCATGATCACCCTTATTTGATACCTATCTCAATAGACTCTTTGTGTCATGTTGATTGTAGTGGCTCCCCTATTCCATAATCCTTTTTTAACATGGACCCACTCGCCCCATCACTGATTGCCTATATCAAAAACATAAAAAATGCACACTTATCACTTTGATACAACTCTCCTATAAGTCTTTTTGTGTGGACCTGGTAGCCCCATTCCACCTCACTCATATCCCTAGCCCCACCCTCCAAACACATTTTTCTTGTGCACCCCATTCAAATTACCACCTGAAACCAAGATTATGGCAATCATGTTGCTACTTTGGAAAATTTATGTGACAAGTTGCAAAACAAATTTGAGTTAGATCAAGATATTACCGATTACAACTTTGTTACAATTAATGACAAGATTACCATAATTAATGACAATCTCAACAAACTAGACAAATTAATTGACTAGTTGTCCAAATTTATTGCTAAATTCACAACCACTCAGTCCCAGGAACAGCCTTACCACCAAGAGGGGGTTAGATAATCCCATTCCACGTGGTTTCAATCTAACCCCTTTGTTCGTGATTTGCGCATTCCTAAAGTGGACGTGAATAAATTTGATGACTCTGACCCCACTGGTTGGGTCACTGAAATGGAACACTATTTTTCACTTCATGGATTGTCCTCTAGGTCGTCGGGATCTTATGGGTCTCTATTAACATTACTATAGGCCATGGGTATTTGTACAGGGGATGGATAAAGGCTATGATGAATTAGGTGTTCATGTTCAGGACACACTATAGGTGGATGTACGGGATTAAATTAATCAGTAAAAAGTAGTTTCTTAATTTGTTCCTTTGTCTAGGTCAAGAAATAAAATCTGTATACAAATGAGGCGGGCATGCCCCATGCTTGTGTCATGTAACTCAAAAATGCATGATAGCAACTGAAGCTGTATGCTAATGTAGATAACTGCAACACCATCCGGGGTGGTTTGATAATGGCAGAGGACAATTATGATGGTGAACATACTCTGAAAAGAGGCAAGGACGTCTGTGAGAAGTGTCGATGACTCGTAGGCATTGATGGCCTAACAAATTCAGAGGTCTTTGACTAATATAAAACAACTACAATAGTCGCATAGTAAGACCCACCGTAACATGAGATTGCGTTGAAGTCGAATGTCACGGGGGTCAATGACAGTAGAGAGCAATGATGGTTCTCTCTATGCCATCTGAGACTCCTCATTGTAAAGGTAATGAGAGTCAAGATAATGTCACCCTTCTGGAAACTGTGTTGATGTCGACAAAAAGGGAGACATGACTCCAAGAAGAAAAGGGCTTCATGGAATCCACTGGATGAGATGATGAACTGATAGAGGACATGAAAAAAGTCAAGATGTGGTGAGACTCAAGACTTCCCTTGGTTGGGGGTAATTTTGAAGGATGATTAGCAACAACCATGAAATTGTATCTAGTGTCAAGGGGACGACTAGACATGGGGTTAAATTGTGCCAGACGCGTGACGAAGTGGAAAAAATCAGAGATCAGGGGTACATGGACTGTGGGATACTCGGGGTTTATGGATGATGTCAATATGAGTAGAGGATAGTGAATGCCCCAACCAAGGGATACATGGGTTGCTTTACCGAAAAAATAAGGTCGTCAAGGGTGACGACAAAAAGCTAAGTTAATGCTGGAAACAAAGTCTTTTTACAATTACCAAATGAATAAAGATTAATGTGGGATGAGTGTACAGATACAGAAACGGGTGCCCCAGTGCAAGATGGCTTGGCCCATGAGGGCGCAATTTGTGTGGAGAACTGGTGGAGGTTGGGGGCCCCATTGGTAGGTTTCTGTATGAGGTAAATGAATGGAAGGAAATTTGCAGATGGGAAAATTGATTGTGGATGAAATGGAGGGTTAATGATACTGCGGAGGCACAGTCATAGTATAATCGTGATGAGAAAACCTAGGAGTCCAGTTGGGAAAGCTAGAAAAAATGAGGAGAAGGAGTATGTGGCTGATTCTTAGAAAATGCGTAAGATGATCAAGACTCCCATCCTTAAGGGGTGACAATAGCATGAGTGTGAGGAGTGCGAAGGGGGACTATGAATGGGACAACTCATGTGGGGAAGAGTGCTATCGGGTGACAGTAACAAAATGCAGCAGAGGTGATAGTACTGTCGAGCCAGATGTAAGGACCCTAAAGGCGGATGTCAGAGGGTGTGACTGGGAGATGCAATTGATATTCAGAGGGAATGATTACATGCCAGTGTCGATTATATAGTTGAAGGGGTTATTGTTTATTTGTGGTGACCTAAGTACCTGCACACATTAAAATCAAATACCCGACGTGAACAATATCTGAAGATAAAGAACATATAACAATTATTTGATAATTTTGAACATGAGTGTGCATACCTGGACGTGATGTGATAAAAATGCTCCCCCAAGGACGAGGATGGATGGTGACCAGGGGAATGTGAATGTGTAGGTGACGAGATCCTGATCCTGTGGCTGAAGATGGATCGAAAAACAGATGTTCTGAGCTCCTATAATGGAGGGTGGAAGTTTGGAAAAGGGGGCGATATATAGCTGTAGGGCCCACAATGCCACCTAATTTGTACCTACGACCATAGTGAGTTGACCAGAGGTTTTAGAGGATATTTGGATATTATGAGAGTTCGAGTCGTCGGATCAAGGATTTGCGAGAGCCAGGTTAGTGGTCTCATCCTCCTGCATATTAGATAGGTTCTCTTTTCTAGGCAGGGGTGTATGGATGGGCGTATTAGGAGGGGTAAAGGCTTCCTGTGAGAGAAAGAGAACTCGGTGATGGAGTACATTCCATGGGAAATCGAGGGTAGTTAGTTCCTCTAGGATATCTTCGTCGCATTGGAAAATGTGAGAATACAGGGGATCTGGGGAAGTAACATTGGTGATTGTCACCGTGTGATTGTCTTCAGGTGGTGAAGATGTAGAGGGGATATCACAACTATGGTGAGGTGGTGTGCTTGACATAAACCAAATGTCGAGATACTGAGGATTATATACTGTGGTGGGGGGTAAAAT
The DNA here is from genome assembly GCA_032191745.1 of Picea mariana. Lineage (NCBI taxonomy): Eukaryota > Viridiplantae > Streptophyta > Pinopsida > Pinales > Pinaceae > Picea > Picea mariana. The sequence continues at coordinate 9,920 of JASDQU011178165.1, forward strand.
TTCCTGAGGGAAATGAACCAGAGAATTGGGGGGATTTGGGGGCAGATCCTCAAACAATCTATCCATGAACCATGGAGGGGTGGGAAGTGACTCAGGTTCAGGGGAGGTGATGTGGACAATATCTAGAGATGGAATAGGGGGAATCACTTGCATCACGAGAAGTGAGGTGATTAGAGGATTTCGAATAGGGGCCATTTGACGATGCCTGTATTCAATGATCGTAGGACACTGGTATGTGAAATGATCAAGTGATTCACAAAGAGAGCAAGGACACCTCATCCGCTCATTGACTGAGGTCACAACATAGTGGATGTCAATGACATGAGTACTGGATGGCGTGAGTGGAGAGGGGTCTTGTTGAAAGATTTGATGTACAACTATTAGTGTCTTTCGAAACTGAGGTAGTGTGGGGAAATGGTGAGTGTAGTGGCCATACTCTGAACAGATGGCACATGTGAATTTGGTTAGCAGCCCTTTGCTGCCCGTAGTAGGGGACATGGTGGTATTACTAGGTGTGCTCGGTGAAGCAATGAGAGAGGTGGTTTCTTGAGGGACTTGGATTAAATTGTGTAGCTCAGGGAGAGAGGGACATCGATTGGTGGGGTGTCCCTCTCTCTCATAGAGTGCGCAAGGAGGTTGAACTCGGGGAGGAAGTGGAGTTGTGGGCTCTTTCTTCTTCCATCTTCCCCTAGCTATCACGGTGGTGCTAGCAAGTGGGGGTGAAGGTGGTGCAATTGGGGTTAGTACCAGAATCTGCATTGGGATTCCCTTTATGTGGGGAGAGAGGGATGGTTGAGGAACCATCGAAGGTAGGTGGAGTTACCATACTGGAATGGCCAACACCATGTTGGGAAGGGTAAGTGTTGTAGCTACCTGGAATGCTTGTATTCCTGGTGGGGGGTAGAAAAAGGTGATTTGAGTGATGGCTTGGGGGATTGTCTCCCAAACCGGGATTTTCCCTTGGGGAAGGGTGAAATCGAGGGTAAGTGGTGTCGTAGGGTTCTCAGGTAATTTCTGAGGTAGGATTTCTTCAACTGGTGGGACGTCGAGGGGTGGAGAAGCCTCTGTGGGAGGAATGGTATCTCCAGTTTCAATTCCATTGGAAGATATGACACACACTTGTGCTGAGGGATGTATGAGCGGTGGTGCTCCATGGTATGCCCCCAGTAAGGATGGATATTTGAAAATTCCAGGACCCATATCCATGAGTGGATAGGCATCGACACTGGTGCGGACAAGAGGTAAGATGTTGTCTATATTGGAGGAGTGGTTAGGCTCGTAATGTGAAACTTGGTCGATGGTGATGATGTTCCCGTTGTGGGGGAACATCATCGTTCGAAACACATAAGAGGCCAGAACCTTCATAGTGTACATGTAGCTACGTCCAAACAAGATGTTGTAATCAAGCGGAGCGTCGATAAACTCAATGTCAATAAGAATGTTTTCCCCTCGAGTTCAATGGGGACATTTTGAAAGAGCCCTTTAGGAGAGGATGGTCATCCATCATAAGCTCTTAAAGTGATGGCGGATGGTATTAGCTCAGGGGAGCCAATGGACATGATGCAGGTGGATGCACCTTCATCAATGATACATCGATGAACTGTGATGTTCCAAATTTTGATTGGTATTTGGAAAGCTACCAAAGTGGGGAGACAAGGTTCCCCACAATCTAGATCAAATGTGATGAGTCTAGTATCAACAAGGTCGAATTCCCCCAAGGCAGAAAGCAAGGATTTCCGTTGAGTGGGATAGGTTTGGAGGACCTCCAAGACTGACATGGCTGCAGGAGATTGCGCCAAGTCATCGACCAGACTGTAATTGTGTGCCTCCCTAGCCTAAGGGTTGTTGACATTCCGTCGTAATGGGATGCGAGGAATACGAAGGGGTGGTTCAATGTTAGGGCGTGGAATCATCAAAGGTTTTCTGGTTGTAACTAGAGTTGCTTCCGATGTGGTGGGAGTAGATTCAGGGGGTGTGCTGTATTGACGACTGCGCATTTGTAGAATAATTTCTTCTTCGCTAGTGAGGAGGATAGTGCGATCCACCGGATTCCCAGGGTTTTGATACTGTCCCATATGTGGTGGAGAAGGATGCATATCCTACTGGGTATTCATCACAAATTGGTGTGGAATAGGGTTTTGCAACATAGCCGAGGGTGGTTGTTGTAGATACTGTTGTGGGGCCTGCTGAGGGGCAGGCGACGCTGGAGGATGTGGCGCATTCATGGAATCTTTCATCTGTTTGAGGTCAAAAATTTGGGGGAAATGGTGAGTATAATGAAAGTTTGTCTTGAGGTTATTGTTGTTGTTCCTCCCTTGGCGTTTGTTGTTATTTCCCCCTTGGGGGTTCTGGTTGCCCTGATTCTATTTCCCCCCAATAGGTTGGTTTTGTTGGGGGTGGTTTTCCCCTGGTCCTGGGTTATTATTGTTTCAGTTTTTTCCTTTCTTTTTGGCATTAATTGGCTGATGGGATGGATTTTCCATATTCATTTGTTTAAAATTTTGAAATTTCTGAATGGGAGAGGGCTGAACAAGGTTAACCCTAGTGTGTGGTTGTCCTTGTGGAGGATAAATGGGTTGTGGAAGACCAGGAAATGGAAAGTAAGGATTACTTTGTGGTAATGATCCGTAGGGTACATAGGAAGACGTAGCTCTTTCACTAGTGCTCAAGGTGTAATCTAAAGTAGAGGGGGTACCAAAACTTGGTTCAACAACTAGACGCATCATGGATGCTGATGAGGGTCTACTCATGGGTGGAGGGAGGACAACAGGGTATGGTTGTTGATAAGGGGGGGGGGGTAACAAGGGGGTCCACTATACATCAGTGGATATTGGGGAGTACCGTAAATGGGAGGTGGTTGGATGTACAGGTTGTGGTGTGTTGTGGTACCAATCAATCCATACGCTGAGTGAGACATCCTAGGTTTGTCTTGGCCGAATGGTACGGGTCTCATGGCGTCAGGTAGTACTGTGTATAAGTATTCCAATTGAGAATAAATGAGGTCATACTGTTGGGACTTGCTGATGGCTACCTCTTCAGTTTGGGGGAAGGTGGAGGCCACATCTTTGGCAAGGAGAGGGATGAGAGATATGAGAAACCAATCGAGGCATTGTTCTTTGGTGTTTTCTGCTTTGCATAAACTACATCGCCGACGCCACTCATGAATGTGGTCAGCGATATGTGTGGCTGAGGTTTGTTTAAACTCAGAGAGAAGTTCTAGACCATTGTCATGGCGAACTGGTAGTTGAAATAAGGTCAAAAATGTTTTGGCCAATGATTCAAAAGTCACATGGGACCCTAATTTTTCTTCCACATACCATTTGGCTGATGGACCTGTGAGTGTGTGCTGAAATAACCTTAATCGGATGGAGTCGTCCATGATGTTGTTTGAAGAGAATCATAAGTGGAAGGTCACGATATGGTTGGCGGGATCTTCTCCCGCCTTTCCTTCAAACTTGGGAATGTCCGAAGGTAGTTTGGTAGGCATTGCAGGACATGTGGGGTCATGCAATATGGGATCGTTCGTGAGATTACTCAGATCCGGTATGTTGAGGGAGGCCAAATATGGCATGTGGAGTGGTGTTGGAGTATTAGTTCCAACCATGGTGTGAGCAGGTAGTGAACCTGACCCTTGAGGGGGGTTTGGTGGGGTGTACTTCTCCCTTGGGAAGAAGTGTACCCTCTGCCTCCTTGTGAGGGAGAGCTAGTGGATGGATGACCTTGGGAAGTGGACCCAAGTAAAGTGGAACCAAGAAAAGATGATCCCAAAATGGTAGCACTCACATGGGTGTGAGATGGTTGGGTTGGTGAGTTGGAGAAACTAGGAAATCCTCCTACGACAGGAGGGAGATTTTGCAAGCGTCTGGAACGACGGGGATTCTATGGGTCCCCTATGCTATCCGACTAGAAAAGTGGAATGTGTGCAAAATGGTGATGAGAGAAGCAAATGAACAAGAGACTTGTATAATATGGACCTTCACAATATATCTCACAATCATTTGTAATCAAAAGAGCATCATACATAAATCAATTGAAAAGAAGCATATATGTGGGTAGGTGGATTTTTTCCGTGTGGGAGAAAAAAGAAAACAAATGCTCGTGTCCTAAAAATACGTAACATCCTTCCTCTCCAATAGCACTGGACCTTCCAATAGCACTCAACAGTGGGGTCTGAAGCCACCGGAAGAGGAACTAGTGAAGGATGAAATAATCAGTTCTAATGAGGGGTAGAGGGTGCATATCCTGAAAGAGATGGTGATATTTCCCAATAGCCACACAAAATCCGATCAAGGTGAAATTGTAGCCCACAATTTCCACTTGGGTAGATGTCCTAAAATTGGCCACTAGGTACCTCGGTCAAAGTGCAACATTTAGATTTTCGGCCTCAGAAATGGGTCACGGGCTAGATCCCTTCGAAGAGGTGGGTGCCTCAAGGGGGGAACACACAGAACAACAGGACCTCGGCCTTCGAACCTTCACGGGTATCTCCCTGCCTTATGGTGTTAGGAACACTTGACTTGGAGGATTTTAAAGTTCCCTATTTGTCAATTTCTAATGTTTGAATATGTGAGAACCATATAACATGGAGTTTTTTGGATGCCTATCCACGAGATCTTACATAGACTAAAAATTTCTTTTGGCACCTCCCATGGAGGAAAACTTAGTGAGTTTTTAGAAAAAATTTAGATGTTTTTGTTTGAGAGATTAGGGTTGTGAACCAATCTCGTTTGAATTAAGTGGGAGTGGATAATTCCTTTAAGAAATAGTGGGATGTTTGAGAATCCCTTTGGAGAAAACCTACTTCAACCTCCACAATTCGAGATGAAATTATGTGAGTGAGTAGTGGCTTTGTGTGTGACCAAGTGATAAAATGTGCCAAATTTTTAATAAGTTAGGCGTCACCTTGCAACATGTGGACTTCCTGTGGTCCTTAAAATTCTTGATTACCTATCTTACTAGATGTCATTGGTACAACCTTGCAGAATTTTAAAGTCCCCAAAGAACTAGCATGTGGACATATGGGTCCTTACCAATCCTTTAAACTCCCTAATGTGATTTAATCTAAGAAAGCTTCAAAAAACTGTCTTATATTGCAAGCATGTGGGCATGTATGGGCCCGTTACAATAATCTTTTAAATTTCCCTAGTGTTGTAAAGTAGCTTCAAAAACTATCCTATCTTTGCAACATGTGGGCATGTATGGGCCCTTACAAATTCAATATGTTTGAAAATAAACTAAGAGGAGACCTAGGGGGGCTTTGTCCTCTCCTAAAGATTTTTTTTTAAGGGAGATGAAATCTTCCCTCAATCATTTTTTCTGATTCTCAAGATTTCTCCATGGTGCGAGAGAAGAGCATACTCAATGATTGAAGTTTGATTTATGGTCCCAATGCAAGTGTTTATATATGTTATAGTAAATGTTTTCAACTTAGCTTTTACAATCAAAACAAGCCATCCATGTGGCAAATGAAAGCAAAAGAGGAGAAATATGGTTCTTTTTAACCTCCTAAGTGCATATGTTTTGACTAAACCTTCATGTGGAAAGGGAATATAAGTGTGGTCCATTTACAAATTTCATAACAACAATATTTTGAAGGCTAGGGGATTTCAAAAATCACAAAAAACTCTTACAATGTTGAAATTCTGGACAGATGCGAGGGTCACAGTTTAGATAGAGGCGCATGTGGCGCGAATGCACAGAGAACCAAGGACTTGTTGGCACACTGTGCACAGAATGCGCAAAAAAGCACAACACTGTGGGCACACAGTGCTAAGAATGCACATCTGTGGGCTGGAAAACTCATGCACGTTCTGATATGTGTCTGGGAGGAAAATTTTAAGTGGAATTCTCCTCTTCCAGCTCCAAATTCAGCTCTTTGTAGGTATGGCTAGGCCGGTTATGATCCAATCAAGGAAAATATGTCAACAAGAAGTGCTCAAAAAAACCAAATAGGGGGGGAAATTAATACCTTATCCCCAGTATGGTCGCCAATCGGTTGTGTCCTTTTCGTCACTTCGATGAGCAAAAGAAGGGCACCTGCAAGTCTAGTTGGGCTTGCTAGACATGACAGAGGTTAGTGGATGAATCAAATGACTCAATCACATGAAATAAACAAACAAATAAGTAAAAACAACTAAAGAAACAAAACTAAAATGCATAAGGAAATTAGAACCAAAATCAATCAAACAATTGACCAATATTCATGCCACCAATGGAGAGATTATATTAGTAGGCAAACACCAAAGAAAAAGGGGGACTTATGGATCCCCTCTTCCTCCAAGGGAGAGTTCTTGAGTCCCCTATGTGAGAGCCCTTCTTACAAATGGAAAACTAGAAAGTAAATGGTGAAGAAATCCAAGCTTATTCCCTCAAGAGGTGAGGTGAATAACTTAATGAGATGATGCTAGTATTCTCCAAGAAGGAAAGAGGTTCCTTGTAGGAGTATAGAGGCAACATAACAATACAATGCGATTCCTGAATTCATAGTGCACCCATGGCTTCTTTTTATATCCAATATTTGAGGCATTATCCAATCGGTCTTTAGTGTGAGCAAGGGGTCCTTTAGGGAACCCTTAGGTCTTTGACCACCCCCCCACTCGGATTTAGCTCAGATTTGAGGGTCAAATCGACTTGGGAGATGAACCATAAGTGGGTGAGGGTCCGACAAGAACCATAAATGCACCATTCATAGGAGTGTGCGACTTTTATTGTACATAGTCACGCATCGGGCGCATGTGCACTTTTTCAGATTTTTTGGCCTACGCATGTGCACGTGCTTCCTTTAGTGTTTTAGCGCATGTTGATTTCTTAACCAGTTATATAGTTTGTGCCTTTTGGGAATGACTTTTTTGAAGCTGCGAGTGAACTAATAGGTGTTTGGAGATGCTGGATTCCTGTAACCATTTACGGATGAAATTTCAGTGATAACAAGCACTAAGGTGAGTTCAGGAGTGTAAATGTGGATGAACCTACACAAATAAGATCTAGCTAGCAAAGTACATACATAGTTTGTAGAAAAACGAGAAAAGATGGAAACGAGAGAGAGAGAATCAAAGAATTGTAATAATTGTATTTCACACTCAAAGAGTGAATAATTTACAATATATAGAGGCTACATGAGTAACTAATGTGCCATAGTAATGATCTAGAGAGATCTAGACACTCACTGAAAGACATTGGAGTGAACTTCCACCTAGTCCTAGTTAACTAATCCATGAAATCATCAGTTAACCGAGACACATGTATGGAAGTGAGAGAGACACATGCAACTGTTGGTGATAAATTGAGGTTTCCATGCATGAGTGACTTTCACTATTCTAACTGAGTGTAACTGACTCTGAATTGAAGAGGAATGCCCTATTTTGTAGGGGAATATTCTCATCTAATAAATTGTTCTCAACATTGGACTATCAAACTTAGGAAAATAATTCTAGGTGAGTGTGCAATATCTCCAACACCCCCTGAACACTACTAGGGTGTAAATGATGAATGGGTCCTGACAATCAAGGCCATGTTAGGTACCCATTGTACAATGCATCTACGAATGAAACATTGAAAAAATGAGGAAAGAGGGAAAATATCATGGGAAAAATTCCCCCTCAAGGTACAATGCATAAGAAAAAACAGAAAAATGAGAAGGAACAAAAAGCAATTGCTAAGCAATTGTGTCTTTCACTCCACAAAGACCTCACAACTGTGCAAGTTTGTGCTCGTTGAAAATTTTGTTGAAGATATAGATGTATGCATGGATATGATGAACTAGATGCACCCATGAGATGTACACACATATCCACATTCTCTTTTTGTAATGAAGAAGATCCAAATGAATTTTGGATGAAACTTTCAAAATTGTGCGGCTATTTCCAGAAAAAACGTTGAAATTTTACCGATTTTAAAATGCTCATAGATTCACTTCCTAGACTCTGTTTTAGACGATTTTTTTTGAAGTTGGGTATTTATTTGAGAGGAATTAAAATATCCAATTTATTTATGCAAATTATTCTCAGAAAATATCATAATTGAATATGATGTGCACGCCCCCCTGTTTGTCTCCCGAGATGCATGCATGGTGCATGCATGTTTCTCCTGAGATGCATGCATGGTGCATGCATGTTGCTCCTAAGATGCATGCATGGTGCATGCAAAGGTTTCTTCATGTGACTCTTGAGATGCATGCATGATATATTCCATATGAAATTCATAAAACAAATCTTAAATGGAGTATACATCATCTGCAATTAATGGAACAAGAATTTGTGTAGATACTTGCGTAGAAGACTCTTCAGAATAAGAGGCTTGATATTCTGATGGTTTCTCTTCTGGATCTATCTTTTGAATCTCTTGCATGAAATTTTTACAATATTCTTTATTCCCAAATAAAACCTCCAATCTAGTCCATAGTTCATTTGTAGTTAAGTCTCGTGATTCATCATATACTTGGTAGAGAATTTCAACAGAAATAGACTAGAAGATACATCTTATGGCCATATCTTGTCTATTGAGAAAGTCATTTTTCTCATCGACGGAATCATTCTCTACTTCCATTGCCATAGTTATTTGGTACAAGCCTCTGTTGTTGGGTATGTGTTATATTCTTTGCACGACTTGTTCTAGTGTCTGCTACATT
>JASDQU011178166.1:11904-25598 GCA_032191745.1 Picea mariana
TGACACATGGTTTATGGATGGTGTAGCATACTTGTATTGGTATATTATTAGAAGCACATAATGATCTTGGTGATGATTATGAGTTGTTGTGTTATGCTTGGTTGATGCACATCTTTGAGAGTTGTCTTGGTGATTGATATTGGTGAGTAGATATGATTTGTTTGATAATATTGATGATACAGGTTGTTGTGATATGTTGTTTGGACAAGTTTTTGTGACATGTTATTTGTAAAGGTTTGGTGCATGGTTGATGCACTTGTTCATGGTACAGTTTGAGGTATAGGTTGGTGCATGGTTGATGCACTTATTTATGGTACATATTGATAACAGGTTGAGGTACAGGTTGATGCATGGTTGATGCACCTATTTATGGTACAGGTTGATAACAGACTGAGGTACAGGTTGATGCATGGTTGATGCATGGTTTAGGTTACTGGTACATGTTGTTTGGTGTAGGTTGATTGGTACAGGTGTAATGTACCTCATAATTTACATAAAAAAAAATGTTTAAATTGGGTACTTTGAGTTGATTCTGTGTCTTTAAAGTTTCAATCATTCGTCAACCGTAATGTACAACAATCTTATTGTCTTTTACTTCTCTATCCTATTTTAACATATTGTCGCCTCTTCCTATTTCGGTAATGAGTTATATACGAAAATAGGTACATAGCTAGGGATATCCTATTTCATTGCAACTTGGTATTATCTACCGTTTCGTTTCCAAAACCCACTTTATGATATGGAGATGTAACTACTTAGATCCACTATCATATTAATGCAATGGTCGTAGATGTAAGGCCTTATACATTCGTTCTGATATGTATATTATTATAGGGTCTACAAGAAGAGGTTAACATTATTCAGAATAATTTTAAACAGATACTGTTTGGGTATAAAATCGGACACTAATTGCACCATGAATAAAGCGTGCAGAGATTAAACTTGGTAAGGTTAGGTTACCATCGTGCCACTAGGAAATTTCTGGTACTTAACGATATTATGCTATCCACTTCGGACGTATAATGTGATGGTGGTTAGATTCAACATATAACGAATGTAGCAAGATGGGAAAGTAACCCTACATAGGCTACCTGGTGTACCTTGTCATTAATATTCTGAGCACTGATAGAGGCCGGAACCATCTTGCCTTAAAGGCCTGTCTGCAACTTTTAAGGTGCTTTGAAATGAGTCTATTCGGTTCAGTACTTGGCCTGCGTGCCCCAATGCAATGTTGAAAACTTACCATATTCACATGGCCCAAGTACGAGTACCCCATTCCCATTACTCCATGTGAAAGGTTATTCCATCATTTTCACTTTCATTCTGGTTTTGGTTTGGCGAAGGAGAAAGAAACGTTTCAGACAATTTTTCATTTGGCTTCAGCATCCTGGTTGCTCTATGCGGGGTAAGTTTACCCTTGACTATTCTTTTGTTTATGCATTTAGATCCTTTTGTCTTGTTAGGTAGGTCTTTGTATGCTCCTGTTTCCCAGTCAGTTCCTCGGTAGCAATCTTGTTTTTCTTCGAGGTTATTGTGAAAAAGGGTAGGTGATACCCTAACAAGGTTTAGGTTCTTTCACGGTTTATTGCATTTCTCTATACTAGCCTTCCTCTCAAGGCCAAGCTATTCTCATTTCGTGGAGGAACTTATTACGATGTCTGTTAGAAATGTGCATTCGGGATATTCATTTTTTTTTATTTGAACTCTTGTTATTGGGTTTGGTTTCCCCATCGATTAGTCTCTTAGATGACAAAGTGTCATGTCTGGGTTTTCCTTTACTTGGATGCGTAACAGAGCTTTTGACATACTGTTGATCTTGAGAGAATTTATGTGTTTAACACTGGTGTCATTATATTGATTAGGAGTGGTGTTCTAATAGCCGGAGGCATTTTAATCCTTTCTGTTCATATTTGAAATATCACATGGATTTTATATTTACTATTACTTTATGGTTGTTATATGCTAATCATTTTCTGCAGTGTTTCTTTGGATTAAAACTGGTATTCATCACTAATGATGGGCCCCTTGATGTGAGAGGGTACCCATCAGGGAGACATGAACTCCTCTTCCCCTTTCGATCTAGGAGGCATATGTGGTAGTGCGATGGCACAAGGAAAGAACCCTCCATTACTATTAAGTATTCACCGGCCCCCCTTTCTAATTACGTTCTATTATGTAATTTAATCATATTATTTCCATTGGATACATTATAATGCTTCACATTACTTTGTGTAGGTGCGGTCACGCTGAAGCATGGGGATGCCCTCTGCACTCCTTCAAGAGGTATTCGGGTTCCAACACAGTTCCCTTCCATCTATTTCGAGTTTACATGCACTGATGGTCAAGGCTATGTCCTGTTCCTAATGTTCGAAGATTTTTAGTTGCAAGTTATGTATTTAGTTGATACAGGGTATGCCCTGATTTGTATAAACATTTTGGTATGAAGAAAAATTACGCCAAGCTTGCACCTGGTTGGACTTGTGATATTTAGACAGACGTTCTATTTAAGTAATATGATCATTATTCTTTGAGTGTTATTTCGTTGTGGATATGGGTTCTAATCTATCACTCTTTGTGTTTAACATTTTCCTCGGTATTTCCGAAAAAATGATTTGTTATTACAGATTCGAATTCTCTAGTTATTTTTCCATAATTGAACCCCACTGTTGATTACACAGTCCCTTCTCAAAATGATTCGGTTATGCACAGTAGTATGCCTAAAACTAGCATAGTAACAAATGTGCCTAAGGGTTTTGTTTTCCACTGGGATTGTGTGATGACCTCTAGATTTCGTTTATGCATCGTATACTTATATTCTAATATAAAATTAGTTTTGGTAGGAATTGAACCTGAGTATTATTCCACCCATTCATAAATTTGTCATACGAACCAGTTGTATGCAATGTTTTCATGGAAAGCCTATGTCTGTGGGATTCCATCCATATTTTGGGCTTTTTCATATATAAATCGACAAGAAAAAATGTTTCTCCCTTTGAGACTATAAAAGATCGAGACTTCCAAAATTCGTGTTTATTTCCTTTCATGTGATTATTTTACTCCTTTATACTAGATACCCTGTAGCATTGTGCCTAAGACGNTTGTTATACTGTAGGTGCGCCCTTAAACAATAGAGTCATTACTAAAATACTGTCACTGCCATACTGATGTCCATATACTTAATTTTTGTAATGGGGTTTAGTAAGTTTTTCTGAATTATTTTCCTATGTATATGTTTATGTGTATATCTGTCTAGTTTTCGGATACCTTAGTAGTCAGTTTACTCTAGCATCATTGTATCTCTTATACAGAACGCTCATTATATATATACCTATATGTTCATAATATATCTATACAGGTCGATATAAAAATTGATTAATACCTATGTGATAAAGGGTGTATTGACTTTGAATCTGGGCTTGTATGCTCATTAGAGGAGGCTCATTGTATACTATAAGCATCTACTGGAAAAGAAATCCACCACGGATATTGGTGCATGTGGCTTCAAGTATTTATGCAAACGATTTTATTATCATTTTACTTAAAAAAATTTAACTAAGAAGATAAATGTAGTCTGTAGTCCATTCTATTATGAGATTAGTAACTTCTACAGAATTCGTCTTACTGTTTGATACATTCCATTACCTTAGTAATTATTTAGCATCACATCTAAATAAATCAGTCCATTTCTAGCTAACGACTAGGAAGTAAAATGATAGATCTTTCCACCACAGCATTCAACCAGAAATTCATACATAGAAGTAAACATATTGCAGCACATGACATTTAACTAGGATAAGGTAGAGTTACATATCTGAATCAAATTTGTGGGAAGCCAAAGGGAACATCCATGTTCCTCCCAACCGTAGAATAGGGAAGCCAATCTACTTGCCCAATTCACCCCCTAGCCTGACCATGAATCCATGAGGGCGAATTGAAATCTCCTCTCCAGCAATGTCCTGCAATTCCAGCAGAATTCACTTGCCTCACACTCACACAGCAGTGCTCATAACAGAAAGAGAAAATTCAATAGTCTTCTTTCCCAACATACTTGGCAGCGTCCTGCCTCCTCACATATGCTATTTTTTAATTTGCCTAGGACTTTTTCCCTCCCTTGGGAATTTTCGCAGCTTTCTAAATCCCTGATTTTCAAGGGTTGCCAATGGCCAAATCACTGATTTTCCACTTGTAATAATCAACCCAGAGTTAATTCCAATGTGTTCCCCACTCATGGAGTCATGGTCAACTAAATTTAACATGGTTGTTCCATTTGTCCTCCTGCAATCAATATAAAATATTATGTTTTCATACTAGTGTCATAGTCAAATAGTTAGTTGGGTCAAATCAGGTCTCTGCCCAACAGTCATAATAATTAATTACAATCATCAAATTCGAAATTCAGAATTGCCATAAATGGAAAAAAAATTCCAAATTCGAATTTACTAAAAACAAAATGATTTTTAAGAAGATTTAAATTTAATTTATTTTTTTTTTGGATGTCACATCATTTCCCCCTTCAGTAAAACACTGTCCTCAGTGTTCGTTCCTTTCCTGGAATAGGATTGGATGATATTTCCGCAAATCTCCCTCCAACTCCCAAGTGGCCTCCTCAGGACTAAAGTGCTTCCATCGCACCTTTACCTGAGCGACGACTCTATTCCGAAATGCTATTTCTCTCCGGTCTAGAATGCGCAGGGGTTCCACCTGGAACTCGCCTTCAGGTTCCATCTACACCAAGTTCCAATCAATCATATGAGTAGGGTCATGAATATACTTTTTCAACAAGGAAATATGAAAAACATTAAGAATTTTCAGATTAGCTGGGAGTGCCAGTTGGTATGCGATGGGTCCAATTAGAGCTAGTATCTCGAAGGGTCCACAAAACCTAGGTGCTAGCTTGTCACAATTTCCTAAATTCAATGAGCTTCTTTGGTCTTTGACCTTTAAATAAACATGGTCTCCCACTTGGAATTCCAAGTGTCTTCTTTTCTGATCTGCATACCTTTTATGTCTATCCTATGCTTCCTTCAAATTATGTTGTACCTTCCTTACCGTGTTTTCTATTTCTTGGAGCATCTTTGGTCCCACCATGAGTCTGTCAGCTGGGTTATCCCAGCTAATTGAAGTCGTACATTTTCTGCCATACAATATTTCAAAAGGGCTCAATTTAGCCGAAGTCTGGTATCCATTGTTATATGCAAATTCTACCAAGTGTAGATAGTCTTCCCATTTGTTCGGTTTTGTTCTTACGTACATGCGGATCATATCCTCTATGATTTGATTTGTCATTTCGGTCTATCCATCTATTTGTGGGTGATAACTCATACTGAAATTCGGGTTAGTATTTATCCCTGCAAACAATTCCTTCCAAAAGGCGGATGTGAATTTTACGTCTCTATCTGAAATCACCATTTTAGGAATACCATGCAGTCTAAAAATTTATTTCATGAATATTTCAGCAATGTTTATAGCTTTAAAAGTAGACTTTACAGGAATAAAGTGTGCAGACTTACTGAGTTTATCGATTACAACCATAATAGAATCATTATGTTTCTAAGTTTTAGGCAAACCTGTTATAAAATCTAGCGATATGGTCTCCCACTTCCATTCTGGTACTGGTAATGGTTGTAATAGGCCGGCTGGATGCTGGTGTTCGGCCTTAACCTACTAACAATATTGGCACCTAGCCAAGTATTATGTTGTTTTTCCCTTCATATTAGGCCAATAAAATAGTTTTCTAAGTGTTGTTATCGTTTTTTGGTAACCTGGATGGCCAGAATATGGTTTCTTATGCACTTCTTCCAAGACTGTTAATTTTAACTCTGCAAAATCTGGAAATAAAGCATGTTTTTAAATCATAGTAGTCCCATCTTGTCAATACTTAGATCCGTTTTAACTGAGTTTGGGGTACTGTTCTATAATTCTGTCATTACCTTAGTGTAATTTCCGTCATTAATACCTATTGTGCTTATCCTTTGTTCCAGATCACTTTCAGCCCTGCTGATACTTATCTCAAATATCCCATGGACTCTTCTTCTTAAAGTGTCTGCTACTTTATTTTCCTTACCCTTGATATGTTTGACCTTGAAGTCAAATTCTCTTAAGAAGGCTAGCCACCTTGCTTGTCTTACATTAAGGTCTGGTTGGTTAAAGAGATATTTCACTCCACTATTATCCATTAATAGTAGGAATTTTCTACCCATTATGTAGTTTCACCACATTTTTAAGGCGTGTATTACTACTGCTAATTCTAAGTCACAAGTGACATAATTTCGCTCATGTTCCTTTAATTTCCGAGACTCATAACAAATAACGTGTCCTTCCTGAGTTAGGACACCACCTAGTCCTTCTTTACTTGCATCCACACATACCGTGAAATCTTTATCGGGGTCTGCTACCTTCAATATGGGTGCAGTTGTCAATAATCCCTTCAGTTTGTTAAATCTGTCTTGGCACTTTTCTGACCAGTTAAACTTGGTTCCTTTCTTTTGTAATGAATTGATAGGGTAGTCTATCCTAGAAAACCCTTCTATAAACCTGTGGTAATATCCGGTGATTCCCATGAACAACTGTATATCTGCTACATCCTTGGGCACCGACCATTCCATAATGGATTTTGTCTTTTCCGGATCTATGACAATGCCTTCTGCTGAAATCACATGTCCTAAATATTGTATTTCTTTCTGATAGAAGTCACACTTGTCAAATTTGGCATACAATTTGTGTTTCCTCAACATTTGCAGAACTATCCTTAAGTGTTCATCATGTTCCTCTTTTGTTTTTGAATAGACCAGAATATCGTTGATAAATACTACCACAAACTTGTCTAAGTACTGACTGAAAATACTGTTCATCAGACACATAAGTGTGGCTGGTGCGTTAGTGAGTCTAAAAGTTATGACTACAAATTCGTAGTCTCCATACCTTGTCCAAAAAGTTGTTTTTCTTATGTCCTCATCTTGGCCCCACCTACTTGATCGAACAGATCATTTATCCTTGGTAAGGGGTATTTGTTCTTAATAGTCATTTTGTTCAGTTGTCTATAATCGATACATAATCTTAGAGTATCGTCTTTCTTTTTCATGAAGAGGACTGGTGTCCCCCATGGTGAGACACTTGGTCTGATATACTCTTTGTCCAATAATTCCTGTAACTGTATTTTTAATTCTGTTAGTTCTGGTAGACTCATTCGGTAAGGTGCCTTTGAGATAGGGATTGAACCTAGTAGTAGGTCTATGGAGAATTCTATCTCCCTTCTAGGAGGTAATTCTGGTATCTCATCCACAAACATGTCTCTGAAGTCACGTAGGACAACAAAGTCTTCTAGTTTTGGCTTATCATCTTTTCCTAGCAGATTCGTTACTTGGATGACATAAACTTGAAAACCCTTTCTCATACATTTCTTGAGTTGCATTGTTGAAACTTGTCTAACTAATACCGTTTTTGATATACCTTGGGCTATTCTAACAATGCCAAAATCATCCTTGTAGCTAAGTATCTTTGTATAATAATCTAGTACTTCTTTGTGATGTTCCAACCAATCCATCCTGATAATCATATCATAAGATCCTAGTGGAGTGGGTGCCACCCTTACCTATGGATCCCCCCGACCTGGTTACATCGAATGAAAGGTCTCAATCGCTGTCGATCGATTCTGATTCGCTGAGAGCAATCACTTTGGTATCTAATTCACCTGTAGATTCTTAGCTTAAGCAAGAGGTTGGGCATCACTCAAAGGCCCTAGGTTGAAGGCATGAAATCCAGTAAAGGGTAAGTATTCGGTAGTCTTATCCTGTCCTGCTTATAGGGTGGTGACTAGGATGTTCAGATGGGTCTTTATATTTTGACCATCTAAGCTGAGCTTACAATCCAGAACAAACTCAACTATTTTTCTTTTAGTACCAGTTGCTAATTGTACAAGCCATGATTTTGTATGCTTCAGTTTCTTAAGTTTGTTTGAATCTGCCACATTAGGTGTAATATAACTTAACATAGCTCCAGGGTCAATTAAAACAAAAACTTGAGTATCATTGATTTTTCCTTCGATTTCTACCACCGAGGACTGGTGGTCAGCTTGTCAACCATCTATGGTTGCATTTATCTGATGTAGGCTTCTGCCCACGTCTCCCACCGTGGAGGATTCCTATAGATTATGAACAACAGTTCTATTTGTTGAATTCAAACGTGGATAGTTCCTCCTTAGATGAGGCTCTCCACATTTCCAACACTTTAATGGCTCGCAGGGCTTGTCTCCAAACTTCTTCATTCCTAGGTTTACCAGTTTACTACTGCCTTGCGTATTCAGATGGTTGGAGTGAAAATCCTTTCTCAGAAAACTTTATTTGTATTCCGATAAGGATCTGGCCGGTACCCCTTCTTCCGTTGGTTCATTCGCTCTTGTTTCTTATCCTTCCAGGCTTTGGGAAAATCTACCAGCTGTTTATATGGATCGTAGCACATTCGTGCTTTCCTGAATACTTCGCTCAAGGATTTGGGGTTGTCAAACTCAATTATGTCCTTGTAGGAATGTGGTAGATAGATTAGAAATTGTTGAATTTTTACTTTATCCTCATGGATGTATGGTACGAACCTTAGCAGTTCCAAAAATTTATTTATAAGGTCCTCCATTGCCATCTGTCCAAGTCGTAACTCATAAAACGCTTTTGTATTTTTTTCATAGTAACTTTACGAAAGGTATTGTTTTTTGAAATAATTTTTAAAGTCAGCCCATTCCAACTATTTCTCCTTTAGGCCCTTGGACAATTTCAGGTCCTGCCACCAAATGCTTGCCTTCCCTTTCAGATTGTAGATGGCCATCCTGACCTTCATGTTGCTGGAATAGTTGTAGATATGGAATTATTTTTTGATGCCCAACAGCCATGCCTCAGCTTCTTCTCTCGTCTTGGATTCTCCATCAAAGGTATCTGGTTTAATCTTTTTAAATTCTCCTTCAAGGTGGTCTACTTGTTTTCTTTTTCTGTCAGGTTTATTTTTTTCTTCAGCTGAAGGTGTTCCTTCCGACGAGCTATCTCCTTTTTCTGTTTCTAGCCCTGAGTTCTTAGAGGCCCTTTTTCTGACTTCCTCCTCATGTTTATCGTCCTTTGGGATTTTCTTTGTCACTATACTGCACAACAGGACTTCATTTATCTCTTGATGTTCCTGTTGTGCCTTTTTCAATTTTTCATTGTCTTCTTTGAAAATCTGTAATTCAACAATAAGGTTCCTCATTGTTTCTAACACTTCCATGGGTGAGCTTCCATCACTATTCTGTCTTGGATCTCCAGAGGGTCCTTACTGTGGGTTTTCTCCCATCCTTATTTCTGCATCGTCCTGAGCTGCCATAATCAACGCAAAACAGAAATAGCTTTTTGTTTGTAACCATAATATTTTTTATTAGTTTTACATAAATCGAAATATATATACTAAGCAGCTATTATGGCCCTGTTCAGGTCCAGTGTTGTAACATTTTTACTCTGATACCATATGTAATGTACCTCATAATTTACATAAAAAAAATAAAATTAATTGGGTACTTTGAGTTGATTCTGTGTCTTTAAAGTTTCAATCATTCGTCAACAACAATGTACATCAATCTTACTTTTTTTACTTCTCTATCCTATTTTAACATATTGTCGCCTCTTCCTATTTAGATAATGAATTATACACGAACATAGGTACATAGCTAGGGATATCCTGTTTCATTGCAACTTGGTATTATCTACCATTTCATTTCCAAAACCCACTTTATGATATGGAGATGTAACTACTTAGATCCACTATCATATTAATGCAATGGTCATAGATGTAAGGACTTATACATTCATTCTGATATGTATATTATTATAGGGTCTACAAGAAGAGGTTAACATTATTCATAATACTTTTAAACAAATATTGTTTGGGTAAACAATCGGACACTAATTGCACCATGAATAAAGTGCACATAGATTAAACTTGGTAAGGTTAGGTTACCATCGTGCCACTAGGAAATTTCCGATACTTAACGATATTATGCTATCCACTTCGGATGTATAATGCGATGGTGGTTAGATTCAACATATAACCAATGTAGCAAGACGGGAAAGTAACCCTACGTAGGCTACCCAGTGTACCTTGTCATTAATATTTTGAGCACTGATAGAGGTTGCAACCATCTTGCCTTAAAGGCCTGTCTGCAACATTTAAGGTGCTTTGAAATGAGTCTATTCGGTTCATTACTTGGCTTGCGTGCCCTAATGCAATGTTGACAACTTACCATATTCACATGGCCCAAGTACGAGTACCCCATTCCCATTACTCCATGTGAAAGGTTATTCCATCATTTCCACTTTCATTCTGGTTTTGGTTTGGCGAAGGAGAAAGAAACGTTTCAAACCATTTTTTGTTTGGCTTCAGCATCCTGGTCATGAGTTTGTGATTCGGCCCCTGTGCCAGATGGGTGGAATCTTGGAAGGAACTCCTCGACGGTCGCTCTGTGCGGGGTAAGTTTACCTTTGACTATTCTTTTATTTATGCATTTGGATCCTTCTATCTTGTTAGGTAGGTCTCTGTATGCTCCTGTTTCCCGGTCAGTTCCTCGGTAGAAATATTTTTTTTCTTCAAGGTTATTGTGAAAAAGGGTAGGTGGTACCCTAGCAAGATTTAGGTTCTTTCATGGTTTATCCCCTTTCTCTGTACTAGCCTTCCTATCAAGGCCGAGCTATTCTAATTTCGTGGAGGAACTTATTACGATGTCTGTTAGAAATGTGCATTCGGGATATTCATTTTTTTTTATTTGAACTCTTGTTATTGGGTCCAGTTTCCCCATCGATTAGTCTCTTAGATGACAGAGTTTCATGTCCGGGTTTTCCTTTACTTTCATGCATAACATACCTTTCGGCATACTGTTGATCTTGAGAGAATTTATGTGTTTAACGCTGGTGTCATTATATTGATTAGGAGCGGCGTTTTAATATCCAGAGGCATTTTAATCCTTTCTGTTCATATTTGAAATATCACATGGATTTTATATTTACTATTACTTTATGGTTGTTATACGCAAATCATTTTCTGCAATGTTTCTTTGGATTAAAACTGGTATTCATCACTAATGATGGGCCCCTTGATGTGCAAGGGTACCCATTAGGGAGACACGAACTCCACTTCCCCTTTCGGTGTGGGAGGCATACAAGGTAGCACGATGGCAGAAGGCAAGAACCCTACATTACAGTTAAGTATTCACTGACCCCCTTTCTAATTACGTTCTATTCTGTAATTCAATCATATTATTTCCGTTAGATACATTATAATGCTTCACATTACTTTGTGTAGGTGCAGTCACACCGAAGCATGGGGATGCCCTCTGCACTCCTTCAAGAGGTATTCAGGTTCCAACACAGTACGCTTCCATCTATTTCGAGTTTACATGCACTGATGGTCAAGGCTATGTCCCGTTCCTAATGTTTGAAGAATTTTAGTTCCAAGTTCTGTATTTAGTTGATACAAGGTACACCCTGATTTGTATAAACATTTTGGTATGAAGAAAAAGTAAGCCAAGCTTGCGCCTGGTTGGACTTGTGATATGTAGATAGACGTTATGTTTAATTAATATGATCATTATGCTTTGAGTGTTATTTCATCATGGATATGGGTCTCTGTGTTTAACATTTTCCTCGGTATTTCTGAAAAAATGATTTGTTATTACATATTTGAATTCTCTAGTTATTTTTCTAGAATTGAACCTCATTATTGATTACACATTCCCTTCTCAAAATGATTCAGCTATGCACAGTAGTATGCCTAAAAATAACATAGTAACAAATGCGCGTAAGGGTTTTGTTTTCCACTGGGATTGTGTGACAACTTCCAGATTTCGTTTATGCATCATATACTTATATTCTGATATAAAATTAGTTTTGGTAGGAATTGAACCTGAGTATTATTCCACCCATTCATAAATTTGGCTTACGAACCAGTTGTATGCAATGTTTTCGTGGAAAACCTATGTTTGTGGGATTCCATCTAGATTTTGGGGTTTTTCATATATAAATCGATAGGAAAAAATGTTTGTCTGTTTGAGATTATAAAAGATCAGCACTTCCAGAATTCGTGTTTATTTCCTTTCATGTGATCATTTTACTCCTTTATACTAGATACCCTGTAGCATTGTTCCTATGATAGAGGTTTATTGTTATACTATAGGTGCACCCTTAAACAACAGAGTCATTACTAAAATACTATCACCACCATACTAATGTCCATATACTTAATTTTTGTAATGGGGTTTAGTAGGTTTTTCTGAATTATTTTCCTATATATATGTTTATGTGTATATCTGTCTAGTTTTTGGATACCTTAGTAGTCAATTTACTCTAGCGTAATTGTATCACTTATACAGAATTCTCATTATATATATACATATATGTTCATAATATATCTGTATAGGTCGATATACAAATCGATTAATACCTCTGTGATAAGGGTGTATTTACTTTGAATCTGGGCTTGTATGCTCATTAGAGAAGGTGCATTGTATACTATAAGTATCTACTAGAAAAGAAATCCACCATGGATATTGGTGTGCGTGGCTTGAAGTATTTATGCAAATGATTTTATTATCATTTTACTTAACAGAGTTTAACTAAGAAGATAGATGTAGTCTGTAGTCCATTCTATTATGAGATTAGTAACTTCTACAGAATTTGTCTTACTGTTTGATACATTCCATGAACTTAGTAATTATTCAGCATCACATCTAAATAAATTAGTCCATTTCTAGCTAACAACTGGGAAGTAAAATGATAGATCTTTCCACCACAACATTCAACCAGAAATTCATACATAGAAGTAAACAGATTGCAACACATGACATTTAACTAGGATAAGGTAGAGTTACATATCTGAATCAAATTTGCGGGAAGCCAAAGGGAACAACCATGTTCCTCCCAACTGTAGAATAAGGCAGCCAATCTACTTGCCCGATTCACCCCCTAGCTTGACCATGAATCCATGAGAGCGAATTGAAATATTCTCTCCAGCAATGTCCTGCAATTCCAACAAAATTCCCTTGCCTCACACTCACACAGTAGTGCTCATAACAGCAAGAGAAAATTCAATAGTCTTCTTTCCCATCATACTTGGCAACGTCCTGCCTCCTCACATATTCTATTTATTATTTTTTCTAGGACTTTATCCCTCCCTTGGGAATTTTTGCGGCTTTCTAAATCCCTTATTTTCAGGGGCTGCCAATGGCCAAATCACTGATTTTCCACTTGTAACAATCAGCCCATAGTTAATTCCAATGTGTTCCCCACTCATGGAGTCATGTTCAGCTAAATTTAACATGGTTGTTCCATTTGTCCTCATGCAATCAATATAAAATATTATGTTTTCATACAAGTGTCACAGTCAAATAGTTAGTTGGGTCAAATCAGATCTCTTCCCAACAGTCATAATAATTAATTAAAATCATCAAATTTGAAATTCGGAATTGCCATAAATGTAAAAAAAATTCCAAATTCGAATTTACTAAAAATGGAATGAATTTTCAGCAGATTTAAATTAAAAAAAAAAAAAAAATATTTGGGACGTCACAATAAGTTTACAGCAGTATATCTCACAGTGACAGTGTGGCAGTGGTTCCATCATTATACTTTTACATTAGGGCGGTTGGACGGGGCAAGGACAGGTGGTTGTAGCCACCTTTTGGTTGTAGCCAG
>JASDQU011178168.1:5775-21816 GCA_032191745.1 Picea mariana
ATCAAAAGTTACAATGATACAAGGGTGAGGGTGTCTATATCCGTTTTCCCTCCTATGTTTCTAAACTGTCAAATCTATTAAATTAAATCTACCTACTCACATTCATTTCGCATAAATGCCTCTACATTCGACAGATGAGAGCAATGCTCAAGATCTGTTTACAACATCTAGATATAAATGTAAGTACGCTTCCCTTAGCTATTACATTAATGTTCATTCATTACTTTTCAAACACTTCAAAATGTGCGCTGGTGCTTTTCCAGCTGTCTCTCGCTTTTAGGTTGCTTGGCTGGCTGCTTACGATGCTCCTGCCTCATAAGACCACTCATGCATCTAGTTCCATGTCTTTAGAGTTTTCCCTAAGTTTTAGGGCATGAGGGCACACTTTTTTTTGCATGCATGTGCTTTTTTTGGTCTCCACACTCATCACTCAGTTAAATTCTTTCCTCTTAAACAATTAAATGAGACTATCTAGTCATTGACTCTCATTACAATGAGTTAGTGTCAATATCTCCTTTAGATCACTCTTATGCAACATGTACTCCATGAGATTGGCACATTGCTTCTCTTGGATTATATATTTGCGTGCGTATTACCCATTTATTATGTTATGTTAATATAATTTCTCATTCTTTCTCTCATTATTGTCTCTCTCTCTCTCAATTATCTTGCAAATTTTTTGTGATTTTCTCTAGCTAGGTTTACTATGAATGGTTTTAGGGTTTTCACCCAAACTTCACATTGTATCAGATCCTATAGGTTGCTAGAAGAAATGAACATATACATTTTTTGCAAGTGCAGGAGGAGATTTAGTCAGGATGGATGGAATAAACATATGTTTTTCTTCTCATGCCATATAATTATTTCAAGTGGAAACCAAGTATTGTGCATTAGCTTAGGAATCAAGGCTTATACCGATTGACAATGGATAAAGAGGCTGAGCCAACATCAACAATTGAGAAATCCAAGTATTTAGGCTGCATGGATGAGGCCCATGGTCTTCTTTGCATGTCAGTATCTCCCAATTTATGGTTTCATATTGATGCTTGTACTACTTTGAATGGGATTGGGACCACATTGGACAATATCTTTGGAAAGTAGGATGAGATGACATGTCATATACTTGAGGTAGAGTTGAATTCTTTGGATCCAAAAGTATTTGATAATATTCAGGACTTCTTTACGAAGATCAAATCCCTTTTTCTTAGATTAAATGGATGTGGTATTGACAAATCCACACAATAAAAGCATCTTTTGTTTCAATTTTGGAAAAACTTGGTCTAGAATATTCTTTGTTTGTCTCTAATTTCCATTTAGGAAGGTACACTTCAATATCAAGATGGACTATTCCTACATTCGCAGAGTTCATTGAGTCCATAATGCATGAGCAATCTAAGCTCATCTAGATGGGTCTAATCAATGATTCCAAGGCTCATGCACTTGTTGTGCATGACAGCAACAATAAATCTTATCCGAAGGTCAAACAAAAAGGAAAGGGCAAGGAACATTCTGAGGAGGAGGAAGAAGGAAATTCCTCTGATGGATCCTTAGGTTCCAAATATGGAAATGGAAAGAAAGGGAATCCAACACATGGTTGCTACAATCATGGCTCTCATCTTGAATCAAGATGCATGAAGAAACAAATTGATCTCATGGCTGAGGTAATTCAAAGTAAAATATTGGGGAACACATTATCGAGGATGCCAAGAAAAATCCAGAAGATCAAGTTCCAACAAAATGAGGTAATTATCATGCTTTAATTGCTATTCATTCTTCTCCCAATGGATGAATTTTGGATTCAAGTGCATCCCATCATATGACAACCATAAAATATGTATTTTCATTTTTAACTTCTAGCACGGGTCCTCCCATCCTCATGGGTGATGATACTCCAATAGAGGTCACTAAACAGAGGAGAGTAGAGCTCCAACATGAAAGATTTGAGAATGTCTTGCATGTTCTGAAACTTTCCATGAATATACTCTCTATCTATAAGACAGAAAAATCAGGCACAAGAAAAGGGGTGGAATTCACACCAGATTTTGTGACCATATATGACATGCATGAAAACTCCAAGATTGTTGTTGGTGAGGTCAATCACCAGTCTTAGTTGTATACATTCTCTAAGTTTATTTCTAAATCCGATTCCTCATTGCTATTGACTTATTCTGATGATGATTGTATATTTTGGCATGAGATATTTGGTAATCTAAATTTCAGGTACATGCAACAACTCAACAAATAGGGAAAGGTCAAAGGAATGCATATCAAAAGATACATGCACATTCTCTTACACCAGACATCCAAGTTGATGAGTCCACACATTTATATCAAAGTTTTGAATCAGTTTAAGAAGGCAATGGACACAAATATGATGAGCCACAACATATGCCCAAGTGGGCACAATCCATTCTATAGGGAGTAGGTGACCTTGTGGGAGATCCACCAGATTTGAGGAGGACAAGATTCCAGTTTGAGGAGCCTCCTCATTCACTTGCAGATATTGAACCAATGATGCACATGAATTTATACATGGTTCAAGATTCAAAACCTCAACACTATGCATAGGTTGTAGAGAATATCATCGCGAACTAGACTTTGGATTTGGTTTCGCTTCCTTTAGACAAGAAGATTTTTAGGTGCAGATGGGTCCACATGACCAAGAGGCCAGTAGACGGATAGTTGAGCAGGTACAAGGCAATACAGGTTGCCAAAAGACTTCAACAAATCCATACAAATTTATACACATTCAATAGAATATTCACTGAGAAAAACCTTGCACATCTGTGAGGTCTCTTTGGAGTAAAGGGCACAACTTCTTAGCAACTTTCTTTCTTTCCTTCTTAATTTTTTATGCATTGTACTTTGAGGGGGCGTTTTCCAACATGAGTTTTTCCCTCTTTCCTCGATTTTTTAGTGTTCATTCATTTAGATTCATTGTAAAATGGGTACCTAACATAGCCTTACAGTTGAGACCCATTCTTCATTACACCCTAGTAGTGTTCAAGGGGGGTGTTGGAGATATTACACACTTACACACTCACTTTTTCCTAAGTTTTAGTTGAGAATATTCTCCTAAGAATATTCCCCTACAAAATAGGGCACTTCCTATAAAATACGATGCATTATCACTTCAATTAGGACTTCATTTCAGACTCAGTTGACCTCATTTGACTAGTTGAAGACCACTCATGCATCTATTTCCATCACTTTAAGGTTTTTCCTAGGGTTTAGGGAATGAGGGCACACTTCCTTTGCATGCATGTGCTTTTTTTGGTCTCCAAACTTGTCACTCATTTAAATATTTTCCTCTTAAACAATTAATTGAGACTATCTAGTAGTTGATTCTCGTTGCGGTGATTTAGTGTCAAGATATCCTTTAGACCACTCCTATGGAACATGTACTCCATGAAATTGACGCATTGATTCTCTTGGATTATATATTTGCACGTGTATTACTCATTCAATATGGTATGTTAATAGATTTTGTCATTCTCTCTCATTATTCTCTCTCTATCTCTCTCATTTCTCTTGCAAGTTTTATGCGATTTTCTCTAGCTAGGTTCTCTGTGAATGGTTTTAGGGTTTTCACCCAAACTTCACAAAAACAATGAAACAAAACATTTTTTTGAGTCGACATTTCTCACGTCAACACTCTATACTATGCAAGGTGCTAAATAATAGCTTTGGACTCCTTAACTTGCATAGTTCATCAAATCTTATCAACCGATAAATAATGAAACCTTCTTTTCCTTAAACAATTTCCTTCATAAGTTTACTTATTAAACTAATGATTATATTTTCATAGGTTCAACGTATCTTACCCACCATTAAAACTATAAAGAGTATTAATTACCTAACATTTACCACTACTTTTCTAAATAGAACACATTATTATAAGACTAAACCAAAAACCATAATATGCCATTTCAGTAAATAGCCATCGTTAGGGATATTTATTTACATGTATAATGAAGCACTAGAGCTAGATCAAATCAAAAGTAGTGTACATCATATTTACAAATTTATTGGAATAATGAAAATTTGATACCCAATTGACATATAGATGGATTTAACAACCCTTTTGTTGAAATATTCTAACTTCGAAGAATATTTTAATTACATTTGAGTTATTATCTTATAGATGAAATCCCATTTTGCGGATTGATCATGTCAGGTCTTGTATAAGATCAAATCCCCTTTTGTGGATTGGTCAAACCATATTTATATGGTGGTATTTATAAATTTGGCCCGCAGTGTTTATAAAGTGGTTTTAACCACTTCTATAAGAAGTCGGCCCTACTAAGTGAAGAGACATAACCCTAGAGCCTCCTCAACTAGTATTTATATGTGAGGATGGTGCCTCACTTGTTCAATCTCACACTCACTCATCTAGTGTGCATGCATTGAAGGAAGTTGCAATTGCAGGAGGAAGGAGAAAAGAGGCACATGCCGAGTCTTAGTTTATTCTTGGTGTTTTGGTCTTATTCTTGGCATTGTATTGAAAATCTATTATTGAGGAAGTTTTTGCTGGGTTTTCTCCCCATTAGGGTTTCCCAGGATAAAATGCTGCGTAACTTGTGATTTTGTTTCTTTCAATGATCCTCTTTATTCTGTTGTTTTGGAAATGCATTGAATGCTCATGTAATTTGGAAATAACCTAATACAATAGTAAAAACTTAACATGATATCAAATATTGATTGAATAAATCATCTTTGACTAGGTATCTAGACGTCACTATTGGCGTATAAGAAAATTAGGGGTTTTCACTGAGGAGGAATTTTTGACCAAAAACTATCTTGGCAAGTGTGCCCTACACTAGCACATCTTTTGGTAGCTTGAGCGAACTTTTGTAGTGGCTAGATTATCCGAAAAGTCAAACTCTAGTTTTGACTGGTACCAAAAAACCAAAAAACCAGAAAACCAGAACCAATACCATAAGTACCAGTCCAAAATTGCACAGGTCAAGTTTCAAGGCGAAAACTTGGAATTTTCTGAAACATCAGGTCCAACAAACTCACCTAAGCCTAGTGCATCTCCTGGTAAGCTCAGTTTCAATTTTTGAGCATTTTCATTTTCTGGTCATTTTCTTAGCTCCAGGTCAAGATCTCTGCAAGCACTAAGCTTGTTGATAAGTTATAAGGTGTGGAAAACTTTCGTGGCTGGAAGTACACAATTGGACTCATTCTTGAAGATACTGAACTTACAAAATTCATAAAATAAAAATGTACCAAAACCTGAAGAAGATGAAGGCAAATAGAAGTACAAGAAGGATGTGATTAGGGACAAAAGAACAATTACATATTCCATTAAATACCACTTGATCCCTCAAGTGTCTTATAAGAGTACTCCGAAACATATGTTTGATTCCCTAACTAGAATGTATGAAGGAAAGAACATCAACCGGAAGATGAACTTGAGAACCCAACTCAAGAATACAAAGATGCAGAAAGGAGAAACAATTCAAGACTATTTCTCTAGGGTCTCTTAATTCAAGGAATAGTTAGAGGAAATTGGAGAGAACTTAGATGAATATGAACTCATAATGAAAAATCTTAATGGTCTCACAAGACCTTGGGATGCCTTCATTCAAACTATTTGTGCAAGAAAAGAGAAACTCCAATTTGATAGTTTATGGGAAGAATGTGTTCAAGAAGAAGCAAGAGTGACCAACCGAGAAGCCATCCTATTAATAGATGAAGATCAAGCCCTAGCTTATCATGCTAAAGGAGGAAACAAAAAGTCTCATTTTCAAAAGGAGACACACTTTCATAAATAATACCACCCTCCAAAGAGATTCCAAAAATATCATACGTGTCAAAGAAAGGGAAAATATTTCTCCTCTTATCAATGCTATCATTGTGATAAGATGACACACATTTCTAAGAACTATCCTGCCAGAAGGGAAGAATACAAGAAGAGAAATAACAAAATACATCATTCCCATGCAGCTGAAGATGATGAACCACCCAAGAAGTTAACTAAAGAAGAGATTGAATATTATGTTTTGTTTTCAGCCCTATCAGGATCTGTGACACCTGGAGAGGATATTTGGCTCATATATAGTGGTGCCTCTAAGCACATGATAGGTTAGAAAGACATTCTCTCTAGCATTACAGAAAATGACTTCCCCCAGAAAGTTTCAATTGGAGATGATTATCAGTACCCTATCAAAGGAATGAGAGAATCCACCTACAAAATTGATTGAGGAACTATGATGAGAATGAAGGATGTACTTTATGTACCAGGTTTGACAAAGAACTTACTTTCTATCTCAACTCTAGATTGTTGGAGAAATTTCTATTTTCGGCACACTAGTTCAGTGGGATTTAACTGACTAGTTCTATTTTAGATTTTCTAATTTTAGACTATCACTATTATGCATGCACGCATTCCTGAGATAGAATGTCATTGCCTATATGAGTGAATATCACTCACTCATTGAATAGATAATAATATACATTGATTCTCATTCTTCATATTGTATCTCTCATCCTTTTCTTGATAATCTTTTTTTGTGTATGCTTTAGCTAGGTCTCCTGTGCATGTTACCATGAAACACTGACATGGTATCAAAGTCGAGCTACTTGGAGCAAACCAAACAAGCCAGAGAAGAGATAAAGATGATTTAATTATTGATTAAACCTAGTTTCCGGCATAGTCGCAACCTATCCCTATCGAAAGGTGCAACAATTGGAATCAACACAGTCTATCCATTGCTAGGGTATGACGGTCGCACTCACACTTAAGATTTTTTTTTTCTAGGAATTGTCGCAGCCTATACACAACCAAGGTGCAACATTGTCGCACTATACTCTTCACCATGGTGTGACGATTTAATTTTTCACAATCGTCACACTTTATCCTTCTCTAGGGTGCGATGATTTATCATATTCACATTGTATCCTTCTTTGGGGTGCGATGATTCAGTCTACCCTCTAGAAAAGTGTTTTTCTGCAGTAAAATAGCCATATCTCGAAATCCATGATCTGGGTCGACTGAAATATTGACCAGAAACATATAACATAGGGATGTTCGTGATCACAAAAAATATCCAAAACCCACATCATATTTTAGGAGATATAGTTGTTTTATCATATCTATAACTGCCATAGAACCGTCTGTCATATCTCATAATCAACGATCTGGGTTTTCAAGATGTTTTCAGAATCAATAGCAGGGATGGAGACGATGAAAATTTTTCAATCAAGTCTGGTGATAATACTCACACCATACAACTATTTTTAATGGAATTCGAAGGTCACATTCCAACTCAAAAGAAAAGGACTGTATAATTTGTCGATGTCAACAGAAACAAAACCTACATCAGCACTTGAGAAGATCAGATGGGCCAACCGTAAGGATGAGGCCACAAGACTACTTCTTGATTTAATATCCACTGATATATGGTTTCATGCTGCCGCATGCAAGACTCCAAATGAGATCTGGATCTCCTTGGAAGGACTCTTTGGAAAGTAGGATGAGATGTGAGGTCATATGCTTGAGGTGGAGTTGACTACCTTAGACCCTAAAAGTTTTGATAATATACATGATTTATTTACTAAATTTAAATATTTGATATTGAGCTTAGGTGAATGTGGTATTGAAAAGTCTACACAAGAGAAACAACTTATTCTAACAATATTGGCCAAGCTAGGACCAGAATATGCTGTATATGTCCAATTTCCATTCTAGTAGATGTCTTTTGGGAGAAAATTGGAAAATTCCTACGATGGCTTAGTTCATTGAGTCTCTCACACAAGAGAAAACAAAACTCATACATATGGGCCCCATGAAAGATCCCAAAGCACATGCACTTACCATGCATGATGGAAAAGGGTCATCCAATCAGAAATTGAAGCAGAAACACAAGGAGCCATTACATCTAGAGTCAAAGAAGGACGGATATTCCAAACCCTTCAAGTATTCTTTAGGTTCCAAAGGTTCTTCAAATTCCAAAGGGAAGAAGAAGAAGGGAAAACAGTGCACATATTGCAATAAGCCGAATCATGAAGAATCCACATGCATGAAGAAGTAGATCGATCTTATGAAACAAGTACTTCAGAAGAATAACCTTGGAGGCTTCATTCCTAAAGTAGCCAAGAAGAAGAAGAAGGAAGAAGACCATGCACCTAAGAAAGGTAATCATCATGCCATGGTTTCAATTAATTCCTCATCTAATTCATGGATTATATATTCTGGCGCATCACATCATATGGAAACAAAAAATGAAGTTTTTACTTCTTTGAGTCCATGCTCAAGACCCCCTATTCTCTTTGGGGATGATACTCCAGTAGCAGTACCAAGATAAGGGAGAGTGGAACTCCATAATGGAAGTTTTGAGAATGTTTTACATGTTCCAAATCTTTCTATGAATCTTCTCTCAGTTTATCAGATCACTCAGAAAGGTAAAAAGGTTGAATTTACATCAGATTCAATTTCAGTAATTGACATGCATGAAAATTCCATCATTGCAATTGGTGAGGTGGATCACAAGTCAAGGTTGTATAAATTCACTAAGTTTCCTGATGATGAATCCTTTTTTCTAATTACACATAAGGAGAGTACTTTTCATGCACCTCCAATGAAACATGCATATACTCTTTTGCTTCCATCAGTTTCAGATATCAAAGATGATTCCATACACTCAAATTATGAACATGGAAATAAGCAGGTAGTACAACCAGATAAGAAGCCAACGATGAAGCTTCAATAGATGCCCAAGAAGGCACAATTAACACTTCAGGAAATAGGTATCCTTGTAGGGAATCCATTGGATTTGAGGAGGACTCGATATCAATATGATGAGCCTTCTCATGTACTTTTAGCTTCAAAACCTGCGATGCCCATTCATTTCTATATGGTTCAATATTCTGATCCCCAGCTCTATAGTGAGGCTGTGGGAAATCCATTATGGCAAGCATCCATTCAAAATGAGTATGACTCACTCCTAAAGAATCAAACTTGGCATCTGGTTCCACTTCCACTAGAAAATAATATTTTCAGGTGCAGATGGGTCCATAGGATCAAGAGGTAAAAGGCTAGACAGGTTGCCAAAGGACTTAATCAAATCCATAAATATTTATACATCTTCAAGAAGACTTTTATTGAGAAGAAGTTTCAGACTTTGCGGGATTGTCTTGCAGTGAAGAACATAGTTGCCTAGTAGCTGCCTTTTCTTCTTTTGATGCATTGTCTTTTGAGGGGGGGTTTTGTTCCCACATGGTTTTCCCTCTTTCCTCATTTTTATTCAGTGTTCATTAGTTTCATTGTACATGAGTACCTAATATGGCCTAGTAGTCGTGACTCATTTTTTACTCCATAGTGATGTTCAGGGGGGTGGTTGGAGAAATTTCTATTTTCGGCACGCTAGTTCAGTGGGAGTTAATTGACTAGTTTTGTTTTAGACTTTCTAATTTTATAACATCACTATTATGCATGCATTCCTAAGATAAGATGTAATTGCCTATATGAGTGAATATCACTCACCCATTGAATAGATCACAATATACATTGATTCTCATTCTTCATATGGTATCTCTCTTCATTTTCTTGATAAACTTTGTTTATGTATGATTTAGCTAGGTCTCCTGTGCAGGTTACCATGAAACACTGACATAGATAAGAAGGGTTTTAAGGTTTAATTCATAGATGGTGAAGTTCTTATATGGTCTAAAGGAAAAACTATAGAATATGCAGTTGTTATTGGAACAAAAGAAGGTGGGTTGTACAAGTTAAAAGGTCACTCATATGTATCCTTAACTCACTCTAMTGAAAKTCCTTGTGAACGTTTTCATAGAAGACTAGATCACATCAACTACAAATCCTTACCATATGTAAGAAATGTAGTTACAGGTTTACCATAATTAAAGGTTGATCATGAAGGTGTATGCAAGGGATGTGMACAAGGAAAGAACATAAAGAATCCTTTTCCAAAGAGTGACAATAAAGCATAAGRAATCTTGGAACTTGTCCACTCAGATGTATGCAGTGCAATTCCATCAACCTCTCTAAGAGGTTATGTATACTATGTATCCTTTATTGATGATTACTCTCGTAAGACTACGGTTTATTTCTTAAAATAAAAAGATGAAGTACTTGGAAAGTTCAAGGAATTCAAAGCCTTGGTAGAAAACCTCTTCGAAAGGAAAATCAAGATACTCAAGTCAGAGAATGGAGGAGAGTACACTTCAAATGAATTTGGAAGTTTTTGCAGAGATGTTGAGATTAAGAGGGAGATCACCACTCCTTGTAATCCTCAACAAAATGTTGTAGCAAAAAGAAAGAATAAAACAATTATGGAAGAAGTAAAGACTATGATTCACGATCAAGATCTTCCAATGCACTTATGGGCTGAAGCAACAAGAAAAATAGTATATTTCCAAAACAAATTATCCCATAGTGCACTTGGATTCAAAAATCTCAAAGAAATGTTCACCAGAAAGAAGCTAGAAGTAAGCCATCTCAAAATATTTGGTTGTCCAGTATTTGTACACATTCCAAAAGTAAAGATAACTAAGTTGGATCCTTCAGGAAAGAAGGGAATATTTGTTGGATACTGTGAGGTCTCTAAGGCCTTCAGAATGTACATACTAGGTTACCATCATATTAATATAAGTAGAGATGTAACCTTTAATGAAGATGCAACACTCAAAAGATCAAGGAAATTCCATCTTGAAGAAGTATATGGAGAAGAATCTGTAGCTCTCAGAGTTGCAGAACCCATGAAGGAAGTTGCAATTACCCCTGATGATGGTATTCCAGAAGATCATGATATGATAGAATCTCAAGAACCTCCCCGTTTGATGATATCTCACAAGAGAAAGCCAGCTTGGGTAAGAGAACTTATTCAATATGCAAAGAAGTATGGTGCCTGAGAAGGAACGATGAGACAAAGAAAGAAACCTAAGCCATTCTCCAACTATAAATCCTGTTGATATTATGGTATATGTGGGAGGTATTTATCTCCACATGTAAACTTGATGAAAATATAATATTTTGGGAAGCAAGAAGAAACCCTAATTAGTTGGCTAATAACCCTAGAAGACAAGTCGGCTCAAGATGATAATTTGTATTAGGTTATTAGCCTTCAAGAGAAGAAGTCAGCTAAAGGAAATATTATATACTAAGTAAATAGGCACCTAGAATGAGAAGTTGGCCCAGGCAGTTTGCCAGTTTTTGTATAAATACAGGAGGTCAGTCTTCATTTTGGCAGGCATTCTCAGAACTGTAGTAACACACTTGTGCGCACTACAGTTGGGAAATTTTGTGCACAAGTCCTGGAGAAGCTGATGCCGCCAGTCTATAGTCTCGGTCTTCTCTGGGTTTGGAATTTCTGATCAGTTTTGTTATTATTTCTTGGTGTGCTATCCTTGGAGAGAGGTGCACTATCTTGTTTAGCTATCTAGCCCAGGGTTTGCTTCCAGAATGATTCTCTTTCAAGGTTAAGGTGCTCGGGGGTGGCTTCGGCCTATGGTTGGGTGATAATAGTTATATTGTCTATGGTTAAACGAGCACATCCATTATATTCTAACAGGTTATGGGCCCACACCTCCTTCATTCAGTCTAACCATTGGAAGGGAGCATAGCCATAAGGATACTAAGCTCGTTGAATAACTGCCGCTACAGTTTCTAGCAGGAGCAGTTACTAAAGAACTGCCGCTAGGGTTACTAGCAGGTGCAGTTGAAAAAACCCTAATCCTCTTGTTGAGGCACCTTAAGTGAAGGGATTGACCTAATTTTTGGATAGACTAGTGCACCCTAGCCTAGCGCATCTCCTGGTACTCTTAGCAAGCCAAGACGTCATGTTTGAGTTTTTGGTCAAATATAGGGTTGACCAAGTCAAAGTAACCACAACTTACTCTATGAAGTCATAAAACAAGTTATATGGGGATTCTAACTTCAGAGCGTGGAAGACAAGGATTGAACTCATCCTTGCCAAGAATAAAATGATGGATATCATGAAAGGAAAGATCGTGGAACCAGAGTTTGAAGAAGGAAAAGAGAAGGAACCGCAGAACATTGAAGTTATGGAGAAGTTCAGAGACAATGACATCAATTCCATGAGTATCATAGTGGACTCTATAAAATACCACTTGATACCCTACATCTCCCATCTTGACTCATCTAAGAAAATGTATGATGCCCTAACAAACCTCTTCTCAGTCAGAAACATTGGACAAGTAATGCGTCTGAAGAATTAGCTCTGTGACATGAAGATGAATGATGATGACAACATAACATCATACTTTGTGAGAATATCCCAATTAAGGGATCAAATACAAGCTATTGAAGATATCATTTCAGAAAAGGAATTGGTAAACATAGTACTCAATGGTCTTCCCAAGACATGGGATGCATTTTCTGCAAGCATGAACACAAGGAATGAGTATCCTACATTTGAAGAACTTTGGACTTGCTATGCACAAGAAGAATCAAGAATCAGTGCAAAAGAGAAACCCCAAAATAAGTACGATGATCAAGCCTTCACAACAAGGTTCAAGGATTTCAGGAATAAAAAGAAGTTTGGCTCCAGGAAGAAACCAAAGCAAGAGAAAGATATGTCAAGAATACAATGTTTCAATTGTCGAAAGTATGGTCCTACAAGAATCATTGTCCTGAGTTAAAGAAAAGCAAGGAAACACACAAAGCATCGGTTGTCGAAGAAAGGGAACCCTCAAATAAATCCAAGCAGGACAAAAAACACTTCTTCTTCTAAGACAAGGTAATAATAATCTTCATAGTTCTTGTACATACCATGTTTTGCATATCTATTTCCTAGAAAATAATATGTTCAAAGAGAAACTATACTTATGAAAGAACAACAAGATAAGGATTGCTATCACAATGACTACGAGTCAGGAAATACACATGAAAGGATGAAGTACATCAACAAACCCTAGAAATAATTCATGTGGAAGTGATTACATAAGTAACAGCTGCAAGATAAGACAAAATTAGAATCAATCTTGAAGAAACCTAGAAGAAGTAAAAGACAGAAAGAAGTCAACAATCAAGAGGAAATTGGAAAAAGACTTGTGACACTTTGCAGAAGGCAATAAGGATGCAGAAGGAAGCATGGGCTCTCTTATTTGGAGGGAGATGATTACAAAATTCCTAAAGATGAGCATGCACTCATGCATGAAGCAAGGATTAAGAGGGAGATAATCCTAAATAATATGATCCACTGAATATAATGAAGTATCTATCCATGTTTCCATCAATGGTAGCAACCATGAAGAGCAACACGTGTTCAATTTAACTTTAGAAGAAGTCTTCTTAGAAAAGAAGCCTTAAAGTATCCCTTGTTGTCCATCCACATCCATGATCCTATGATGAAATAAAGAAGTTGGAATCTTCAGGAAATGGAATCTATGAAAAAATCCATGAACCTAAGAGCTAAAGAAAAACATGAGGAAGAACATGAAGATTCCAAGAGAGAAGGAAAAGCTAGAACAACCAGTCATTGTATCGAGAATCACAAGACTACCCGCATGATATGAACTCACTAAAACCAATCAAGCATAAGAACTAAAAGTTGTGATGAAGAACAATGTGTGGAAGAATTATGAATGAAATCATTGCGAGATCTAAAACTAGAGGTTCTCCCAGATGGAGGCAGAAGACTACGATGATTGCTTGTTCCAGTAAACCAGACATACCTCTACATGAGCCATTATATCGTCCGCAATATCCATGGGTTGGATTTTACATTAGATGAATGCAAAGACTTTTCTCCATATTAATTAAACAAAGAACGTATGTAGAACAACCTCAAAGTTTTGAGGTATACTAGGAAGAAACCTTTGTATGCAGATGGAAGGAGACAACTAGGTGGAGAACCTCTAATGCACAGTAGAAGTGTGGTGAAATTTTTTCTATAATAAATATATTGCATCAGAATGGTTACTCAGAAGCTCAGGATGATGGATTTCTAATACATGACAAACTCTCATGATGGCAAAAGAAGTACCACTCGGATATGTTCTAGTTTGACCCTTGCCACGATATTATGAGATAGCAGGAAACAAAAGATGAATCCAACAATGATATACTATATTGATTAGAGCTATATGAATCCTTCAAGAGAATACCAGTGTTCCAGAAATACCAAAGTACATTGAGATCAAGAATTACACTCTCTGTGATGAAGTCCAGAAAAGAGAAAGTGTTCTCCAATATATATCTCCATAGATGAGCAGATAAATAAACATTTTGGTGAAGCCTTTGTCCAATATCAAAGAGTTTGTGTACCCAAGTTGGAGCTCGTGGAGATGACTTCCTTATTGAAAAAGGAAGAGATGACTCCTAGGTTGGGAGGGAGCACTGATGTGTTATTGATTTATGGACAATCATTTTTCAAGTTTGAAAAATGGTCCAGGATGAGCAGTTCCTTTCTAGTTCGGAAAGTAGTTCGATATTTTTGATGGACAGGCATTTTCCAGTTCGGAAAATGGTCTAGATATAACATCACTTTCGTAATGAAAATGGTTCAATGGATTGTTGATGTACCATAGACAACGATTCCCCTTGTGATTAACATAGGGAATGGTCTAGGACAATNGACTTCCTTATTGAAAAAGGAAGAGATGACTCCTAGGTTGGGAGGGAGCACTGATGTGTTATTGATTTATGGACAATCATTTTTCAAGTTTGAAAAATGGTCCAGGATGAGCAGTTCCTTTCCAGTTCGGAAAGTAGTTCGATATTTTTGATGGACAGGCATTTTCCAGTTCGAAAAATGGTCTAGATATAACATCATTTTCGTAATGAAAATGGTTCAATGGATTGTTGATGTACCATAGACAACGATTCCCCTTGTGATTAACATAGGGAATGGTCTAGGACAATCTCTCTTCTTGACGATCTCTCTTAGTAGTGGTCAAAAAGACTGGTCCACCTCGCCGAACAATCATTCTTTCGAAGCTCACAAAAGTGAGCAGTTTCGAAGAATGGTCCGTTTTGGAGGTTGGTGCATAATGGTCTGGACAGTCATTCCCTAGAGCAGATTCATTCTCTCCAGGTTGCACTTTGTTTAGTGCCGAAGGAATGGCCCAGATAGGTGAATGGTCCATGTTCAACAATCAGGGACAGACATTCCCTAGGGCAAACTCATTCTCTCCAGGTTGCACTTTGTTTAGTGCCGGAGGAATGGCCCAGATAGGTGAATGGTCTAGGCTCAAAAATTAGGATAGTTATTCTTCCTTGCTTGAGAAGAATAGTACAGATATCTCATCGTTGATGTTTTACTTTATTAGGGAAGATTCTCTTCTATATCTCACATATGTGAGTGGAAGAATGGCCCAGATGATTCAGTTTATATATCATAACAATGTTTTTCTGTGCAGGTTGATGATATGATTGTTATGGAGACTATATTTCTCCAGACATTAGATGTATACTACTGTAGTGGATGTGTTCCATTGATTGTGACTATATGTCATTGATCAAGTATCTGTGTGCTACTTGGTGTGGCAGTCTACCACTAGATTGTAGTTGTGTACTACTATGGATAGACACAGTTGTGTTCTATTGAATGACATGGTTCTGATTACCTTGAATACTATCAGTAGTGTTGGAAATGATTATCAACTAGATGGAAAGAGAATTCCCAGATGGAAAATGGTTCAGGACATTTATTCTTCTAGGACATATGTCCAGATTAGAAGAAAGGCTCTTGTCACTCTATGGAGTGAGTGACTTATCTAACATCATGTCTGATTACTCGGATGAGGTATGGTTTCGAGAGATGATGCAACTGATGACACTGATAGTAATGATGGTACTCATGATCTAGTCATGAGATAGTCTATACGACTATGTTGATGCTACCGGGTGAATGATATGTTTGTTCTCAAGACCATTACCTTCAAATACCTCCCTAGCTAGGAGGGAGTGTTGATATTATGGTAGCCACGGGAGGCATTTACCTCCACATGTAAACCTGACGAGAATAGAATATTTTGGGAATCAAGAAGAAACCCTAA
Source organism: Picea mariana (assembly GCA_032191745.1). Taxonomy (NCBI): domain Eukaryota; kingdom Viridiplantae; phylum Streptophyta; class Pinopsida; order Pinales; family Pinaceae; genus Picea; species Picea mariana. The sequence continues at coordinate 21,763 of JASDQU011178168.1, forward strand.
TTAGTTGGATAATAACCCTAGAAGACAAGTCGGCTCAAGAGGATAATTTGTATT
>JASDQU011178169.1:1457-14657 GCA_032191745.1 Picea mariana
CGAAAATAAATATCCATTGCTCTCTGGAAAGTGGCCCCGGAATTTATAAGCCCAAAAGGCATTTTCCTGTAGGCATAAGTGCCCCATGGGGTACAAAAAGTGGTTTTTAACTGGTCTGGTGGAGACATGAGGACCTAGTTGTATCCCGAAAAACTGTCTAGCAGTGATAGTCTTTTAGAACCAGATACCTGTTGAAGAATTTGTTCCAATGGAGTAACAGGATAATTGTCTTTGTTAGACGCTCGGTTCAAGTTACGAAAATTGACACAGAGTCGAATTTCGCCACTTTTATTCCTTACGGGAACTAGATTAGACACCCATTGTGTGTGTCTCACTAGGAAGATTATCTTCGCATTCAATAATTTATTTAGTTATTTCTTGACAGTTGGTTCCAACTTAGGGTGCATCTTTCTCAGCTTCTGCTGAAAAGGTTGAGTCTGGGGTTTCATGGGGATGATATGTTGTATTATATTAGGGTCAAAAGTTTTTAAATCATCATATGTCCAGGCAAAGACATCCTTGAATTCTTTAAACAGTTTTATAAAAGCAGATCGTTCTTGCTCGGAGCATCCCATTCCCAAATTGATATTTTTTGGATTATCTTTAGTCCCTAGATTTATCGTTTCATGAGTCAAGGAAGAACTATTTGTTTTACAATTTACCGACCCTCTGAATTTATCATGCAAATCATAAAACTTCTTTAGTCTTACCACAGATATAGAAATAGAGTTTTCCATATCAGATGTCGATTCGGGAGACCTAGGCTCTGATACTACCGTGAAATTGCGGAGACTTTCATCGTGAGTTCCTTCATCGATAATTGCACCTTGGAAAGTGTCCTCCATATGAAAAAAGGTGATGATCTACTGATCATCATCGAACACTCTCCAATTAGTGATGTTGTCTGGGATCAATGGTCTGAACAATAACTCAATCGAAAATGTATTTGGATAAAGTCCTTCTGCGAGCAAAAGTTTAGAAGCGACGTTAGCCAATAAATCAGCCTCATAATTACTTAATCTAGGAATGGAATTGATGTTAAATGCTAAAAAATTGTGCATTAGATTCCATACCTCAGTTTGGTAACTTTTCAGATGTAGTGATAGGCAATGTATGGAATTTCTTACCTGCCTGACCACAATTTCCAAATCAGTGAATACCATTAAATTCCTTACATCCATATCTACAGCTTTCATGAGTCCTTGCAAAAGTGCCTCGTATTCGACGGTGTTGTTAGTGCATTTAAACTCTAATCAACAGGCGATGAAAGTTTTATTACCTGTCGGGTCGATGAGTACACATCCTGCACCAGCTCCTTCTTTGGATTTGGATCCATCGAAGTAAAGTGACCATATTTGAGCTTCGTCGGCAGTGTTTGGCACATTCGACAAAGTTGCGGACTGAGTACATGTCATGAGCTCTGATTGTTGTTCTGGATCGATGATGGGGGAAGTTTCGGCCATGAAGTTACCAAAGAAGGTGTTCATTCCCTGCATTTCAAGTGAATTAGTGGAAGCAGTAAATGGTTCATTTGCATCATTCAAATCCGTCACGGTGTGCTTGAGATAACGTTCACGGTTAATCATAATTTTGTTTGGCTGTCCATTTTCTAGCAGCCTTAAATTGACAAATCTGTTGGAAAGTAACCATGTAGTTGTTCGGACCAATCCCTGCTCAAAAATAAACCATAGACTTCGAGGATGTCAACAACAATGATGTCAATAATCTCGTGAACCTTAGGATTAGAAGATAACCTAACGAACATATTCTTTTGTTCACCAATTATCTTAACATTCGTCTGATCGAGCTGAATGATTTTAAGACTAGAAGGCTGAACATTTGCATTAATTTTTTGGCAAACGGATAAAGGCATCACATTTGATGATGCACCGGAATCTACCATGCAATTATGTACATTTCTATTAAAAAATTCAAAAGTTAATAAGAAAGGGGGCACATTTTTGCGAGTATTAATAGCAGAATTCTGCAGATTTTTAGTCGTCGTCCCTAAAATTACTTTATCTACATTTGATACAGTTTTTTCAGTGAGATCTCTTTTATCTCAGGGTTCAGGTGTCATTTTAGTAGGGATCTTTTGAGTTGTTTTAGAACTGATTTCTACAACTTTCTTCTTGTTCAGATTGTTGTTTTTACTATTTTCTGTGATGTTCTGGAGCATTTTCTGCAGAAGAAGAGGAAATTTCAAAACTCCGTAAACATAAATATTAGCCCTGAGTTCTTTTAGGCCTTCAATCAAATCATATTCTAAAACTGGGGTTGTTAAATTCAGTTGTGTTTCAGCTTGTTTCAATTTTTTCGGGGGCACATTATTACTCATTTCGAAAGAGGGTTTATTCTGTGTTTTGCTTCTGATGTTGTAAGGATGGAGAGTTTAAAAATTTGCTTGAAAAATACTGTCAGAGAAATGCCCGAAGATATTGGGAGATGACCCCTCTTCTTCAAGTATTTCTTCTTCGACTATGTCTTCCGAACTTTCAAGAGGAACCAAGTTATCATGTGCTTCAAGGATAGTTTGTAGAGCATATTGTAAGCTTTCAAAATTTAGACCTTCAGGGGTCGAATTTGGCCGGTTGGAGGGAAAAGGCTTTCTGAAAGGATGTTTAAAACTTCATTTGCTTGAGGATGCTTCTTCGGTCGATCTCTTCAAGTCTATGACTTGATTCGATAATTTTTGGACAACCTTTTGCAAACTTTCTAAGTTTGAAGTTTTTTATTGGGTTTTGGTTTGGGGAGGCCTAGTAAGAATTTATATTTTCTTCTTAGAAGATGGGGTTATTTCTGCCTCATTACTAAGATTATCTTTCAAGCTCAAAATATCTTTTTCGATTTGGCTTGCCTCCTCGAAGGCTTCTAGTAACGTGGACTTCTTAGATCTTTTGACCCAAATTGCTATATTATTTTGTAGAGCTTTAGTGTAATATGCTACAATAAGGCTTTCCGCGGGCATTAAATCAGTGGGAATTCGGTTTTTTAACGTGAGGAACCTTTGGTTAAAATGTTTTACTTTCTCCTTAGGATTCATTTTTAAGCTAGAAAGTTCTATAACCAAAACTTCAGGAGATTTATCATCTCCTAAATTCTCTAAGAAATAGGTTTGAATCTGTCCCAAGATACAATGGTGTGAGGTTGTTGGGCAAAATACCATGTAGAGGCATTGCCCTCAAATGTGTAAGGAAAAAGTCTAGATATTAAATCTTTATGTTCTACACTTCAAAGTCTAATGGCTAGCATGAATTTCTTTATGTGATCTACGGCGATTTTCTTAGAATATGGATCGAACTTAGGTAACCATTTCTCTGGGTGTTTTGGTAAAGGGTGTTGGTGTCTAGGTATAGCCACATCATCTTGATCAAGCCATGGTCTGGCGGAATTGTTTTGGTTTTCCATGGGTGTAGGTGGTGTCGAAGGTTGAGATGGTTCAAATGATGAACTGCCTTCGTTAGATGACTCTCTTCCTGAAGATGATGGATATGAATGAGGTGGGGAAGGTGGAATTCCAGATCCCCTGGCTCCAAGAGTAGGTGTATCGGTAGAATTGATAGTATCGTCTCCTAGAGGGTTTAAAAGCAGACCAGTGCCTTCAAGTTTTTCTCTAATATCAGAGAAATATAAGGGTTGATTCAATGTCCTACCAGGTTATCTGATACAGTCCAAAGCACGGTGTGTCCTTAAGAGTAACTGACGAACAATTTATTGTACGTCGGCCCCTTGAGGGTTTGGTGTTATTGGCTCAACGGGAATCTGGGGATGTTCATTCGAGGTAATTGTTGTTTCATAAGTAACGTTGTTGTCAGAATGACTGTGTTACTATAGGGGAGCGAGTGTGTGGGGGCGGAGTCTTGCGACTTCTACGTGCCATCAATTGTATTCAGACCCTCCTTCTAGCGCCATTTGTTGACGGGCGAAAATGATCATCTGTCAACTGGAAGAACAAGTATGATCTTGGGTTGTTTAAATAAGCCAACCCATTTGATGTAACTCATTCTGACGGGTTTAATGGATTCCTTAGCCAATCTAAAATCCTAAATAAGAATAAGAGAAAGAAATAACTAAATAATTACTAAATACTATAAATTATATATATACATATGTTCTAACATGACTATTGTAGGTATTTTAACCAGAAAATATACTAATATCACTTATATACATCATTTACAAATTGCAAGTTTTAATCAAAACTTACGAAATCAAATGCAAAAGTTTTGTTGTTCAGAAGTAGATAAAGAAAGCACATTTGAAACTTTTTTTGTTTTTCTTTATAAATCTAACAAATCTTGCATCGAATATACTATGAAACACAGACGTGTGGATAGTCAAAAGTTGAACCATACATTTTGGTTTCATTAATATGTAAATGACAGAATTAAGAAAAAACAACGAGGCTAACCTGTCAGTGAGTTAGTGAGGTGTATCCAAGCGTCTGCATGAGTGAAGAACATCCAACTGCCACATCCAAGAGAGAAATCTACAATGAACCTTATGACTGTTCTAAATAAACTCAAAACATGTATTGGCAGCTTAAGCTTTAATGACAGAGGAGGAAACACAAACATAACCCTGTGATCTTATAATTGCATATAATTACAGCGAGACAAATCTGAAAGTAACCTATACATTTCATCATTCAATTGAAATTCAAAGATAAATCCTATCATTCTAATTGGAGATATGATCACAGCATTTATACTTCGAGCAGCAAATTATAGACGATATTTATAATATAAACATCCCGCACATAATAGATCACTAATTCTAAAGCTATCAGACCTATTAATGTATTAGGATTAACAAAACATAAATGAAAACATCATTAAAAAAAGGCTAAAGCCAAAATGCATATATGTTGTTTCATTAAGTCTCGGAATCACTCGTCCATCTTCTGCCCTTAGCCAAGATGATTTCCATTAAAAAATATGGAGTATTTAAAGAGTATCTGAAAAATAAACTTCCTATCTTCTAAGATAGGATCAGATCTCAAAAAAGATCTAAAAGTTACAAACATAGAGAGCTTAGAGACACTCAAGATCAAACTAAATATTCTAAATTTGTGAGAATTTTCTCCTATTTACAAAATTAGCAAAAAGAGGATAGTTGATCGACTAAGTCCAGCATGCTTCATCCCACGAAATCAGCATCAGATACATCCCATCCTGAAAGAAAAACGAAATGGGTAAGTCAAATATTTTATTAACTAACAATTCCTAAATTTTATATGAGAATTGACTTGGCTACAGAATCTCTCGATTCTGTAGCCAGTGTTATTATTGGTAACAAAAATCTAAATAGATCTAGATTTGATTAGAAAAATAACAAAAAGCATAATTGTGTTAAAAACCAATATTATCATTCAACTAATAACAAAATTCGAATCACAATATCTTAGAGTTGATCACGGCCTTGACACTGTCAGCGTTTTTTATAATGATATTGCCTGTCATTTTCAAACGCTTTGTTTGTCTTTGTACATTGGCCTTGAGTTCACAGTTTTCATTTGCCAAGGATTCATTGAGAATCGTGAGAGCTTTAATCCTTGCTTGAAGGATGGGAATGTTTGTGTAGTACTGACCTATCCAATGTAAACAAACTTCGCAATGTGCAGCAGAGGCAATCGGTTGAGGAAGCGTGTAATTGTGTGCTAAAACACCACTACTATCCATTGTCGGCCTTTGACCGAGCTTGATACCTGTAAATTCCTTGTTATCTTTTAAACACGGTAGGAGATTACTGACATAATCTAATGGTTAATTAAGACTCGGTTTGGAACAATTTGGATCTTCCTCAACAAGAAACTTTTCAATATCGGAGTCAAAGTCCTCATGGATCTCGATCAATTCGATCGAGCTCACATGAGCTTTGGATCTATTACACAGATTACTAGAAATAAGTCGACTAGCCTTCTTGTTACGAAACCCTATTTCATTATTTTTCTTTGACTGTTTGCGAGGGTTTTCATTGTTGGATTTTACAGTAGGATTAGGGCAAACGATTTGTTCATGCTCAGGAGTTTTAATAATCCTAGAACTAGCATCATGTTTCTCACGCAAACACTGATCGGGCAATGCCCTTTCATGAGGGTTTTCAAACAAGAAATCTGGCCTGCCACTCGAGAACCCAAAAGATTTCTCTATCATAGGTTTATCCATTACAGGGGGCTCTACAGGATTTACTATAACAAAACCATTACGAGCTATGAAACCGTCCCAATCATCACCAAGTGTTTTCAAATAATGAACTACCAGTAACCTAATAAAACCATGGTGAAAAAGGCTAAAATCCAAGTTCTGCTTCTTGTATCTCTTTGACATTTTATACAAACTTCTTAGCAGGTAAAACGGAATATTTAAGTGGAAGCCGATAAAATGCAAGAGCAATCGCACATGGTAAAGGAAGACCAGTCCATAACGGCCTTCACAAGTAATAAAAAAATTTTTAAACCACATGCCATCTAACCTTGAGTAGGGAGACCAGAATACCTTTGTCACAGCATTCGATTTTTCTGAAGGTGACGAATAGACTCCAGGGTACTTCATCCAACTTCAAATTTTTAAACCATTTTTTAACAGTAAGAGGGAGCTTTGTTTCTTCACTCAGAAATTCTTCGGTGATTTCCAACTGAATATCACCTACCTTGGCTCTGCATCCATCAAATGTAAGGGCGAATTCTTTGTCCACCTGCAATTTATAACCCTGGAACTTCTTAATGAACATATCCCACCCCTGGCTCTTCAGATCCTCACTCGCATCATCATATAGAAACAAAGTTTGGGAGTCGTTTGGCTCAAATTGGACGACAGGGGCCATGAGGGTTTGAACAGATGGTAAGAGGAGTGACCCAAAATAATTGTGGGCTTAAGAGGTAGCAACCACAGAGACAAGTCTAAGTTGATAACAAAGGAGAAAAACTACAATCACACCAACGCGACCATAATATAAGCATAGGGGTTTCAGACACAAAATTCAGGCATTTCTGGTGATGAGCGTTTTGGATACAAAGCATAACACCATACCTTGATCTGTCATGAGAGTTCTATCAATTCAAACTTCCAGCTAAAATGAAGTACAGGGCACGATCGTAGTGTTTTTAATTCCCATGACAAGTAATGGGTATATTTGATTTGCAAAGGTTTAAAAATGGATATGTTTTTGTAAACCAAAGCCAATTGATTCTTGGTATATTTACAAAGGATCCAAAATAAAAACTTACAATCCAAGAGCAACTCAAAATAAGTATTTCATTGATATATGATAAGCTCAAAGCCAAACAAAATTCATGAAAAGAGATGTAAGCACATTGTAAGCGCATTGATCCTTTTAAAGACCAAGCCTTAGATAGAATTGCAATACAATTTTAAGTTTTAATTATTGATTCATGCTTTCAGTCATGAATCAAGCATGAAAACGCAAGATAAAAATAAATAGGAACAATCAAAACATCATTTTTACAACCGAATAGTCACCTTCAAATAGCAATATTTATAGGATGAGGCGTAGGTAGCGACAGGAATTGTCATTTGTCACTTGAAAAAGAAAAAATCATGTAGGGCTGTGATGCAGGAGCATCACCAATGTCAAGCGAGCGTGGGGTAAACGCCAACACATTTAGACACATGATAAATTGTTTAAAAACTTTTTGAAGATAGATGCACCAAATATAAATGTAACAGTTAAGGAGAGGCGTACTTATATATTGTAAAGGACCTTGAGCGATCTGCTCTCGTCCATAGTAGGTAGAAGGCATTTATGTTAGTAGGTAGCTTTGAATTCTCAGAGTTGACAGTTTTAGGAGTGGAGGGAAAATGGATATAGACACCCTCATTGTGAGATTGTAACATAGAAGGAGGATGCCAATTGAGAGAGAGTAGTGAATAACATTACCAAGAGGTAGAAAAGAGAGCATACAGAGCTGGAACAGAGAAACTGTAATTGAAAAACACCCATGTACAGAGATTAAGTTAATAGAAGAAGTCTTAATTCAGATTCATGGCGCTGTGGTTGTTTCTTGTATGTGTATGTTGAATGGTATGTTCATAATTTTACTCTTTCCGTTATACATTTGTTTTCTATGATGTGTATGGATGATTTCTTCTTAAATGCTTGAAGTCTGAGAGAGAAAGAGTGAAGAAATGAGTTTCAATTGTTTCTCTATCTGAGCGAGGGATCCTGCAAGGAGTGCAGTTGAATTTTCCGCAAGGAGTGCGTTGACAAAAAGGGTTCAGAGGTCTTATCTCTGAAGGTTTAGATAGGTTAACTCTTGTTCTCATTTTCCTCAAAGGTGCAATTAGGCACAGGAGTCGTGCAAGGTGTGCACAGACCAAGTTTAAATCCAGGTTTTGAAACCTGAGAAGCTATTGAAGGTTTGCCGCAAAGAGTGCGTGCAGGAGGTTCTTGAGAGGCTGGAAGTCGTGGAAGACTTCCGAAGGATTCGAACCTGCTAAGTCGTCGAAGAGAAGTGACGAACGGTCAGAATTCTTTGTAGAGGATTAGCAAAATCCCGCCAGCCGTCCGATCTGATAGAGAAGTGAGGAGGTTACGGCTGTTTCAAGAGTTTCAAGCTCAAGAAATTGTGAGCCGTTGGATCCTCACCTAGTTACCCGTCAGCCGTAGGATCTGACTGGAGTTGCACGAGGGTTAAACTCTCGCATGCAGAGTGAAGGTCCCGAAAGGCATCGGGATATCGAAGTTCGGAATATCGGAAATCTAAAGGACAGGAGATCGGGTCACTTTATAGTGAAAACCCCGATTTTGATCTGGATTGTCCATCTTGAGGAGACACGTGGCGGAGATCAAGCACCCGTCGGTATTTCGGCTACCGGGGTTTTGAGTTGACAGAGAAATTGTGACATTGGGGAATCGCAAGTCACGAAATCCTGAGACTGAATCAGGACCGTCCATTAGTTAAGACAGGTGACGATAATCAAGAGTTGTCGGCATTTCGCATTTCGGATTTTCGGGATTCAGGAGGACAGGAAAACATTGGCATTTGACTTCGCGAAATCACGAATGATCGAGGACTGTCCATCGGTTGGGACATGTGGTGAAGATCGGAAGTCGTCGAAATTTCGGGATTCGGCATTTCGCGAATCCTGAAGACAGGAAACACACATATTTTGGAACTGCGAAGTCCGAAACCTCGACAAGGAGGAAAGTTCTAGTGTGGGCCTGGCTGACGTCATTTCGACATATAGGAGGTCGGGAATCGGAACTTCGGGAGTTCCGAGGGAAAGAACCCATAAGCAATTTAGTTCCCGAAACTGTGAAGTGACAAGGACCGTCCATCTCAGAGGGGACGCGTGGCAACAATCTAGGTCTTCGAGGGAAATCCCGAAAGGGAGACCATTTCAGGAAATCGGGATTCGGGGAATCGAGAATCCTGAGGACAAGGGGTCCATGCGTTTCGGCGTTCGAAAGCCCGAAATTGCGAAAGACTAAGGATTGCGACCATATGGAATAGTGGTCACATGGACTAAAAGGTAGCCACAGAGACTAACCGTTGTTGAATCCGTTCTGGCATTTCGGGATATCGAAGATCGGGAAATCGAGAAGGCTGAGGTTCTCGACAACAGGGATCGTGAATCCCCGAAACCCCAAAATTTCGGTTGGGAAGAGATCAGGTATGCACAGAAGCTTTGCCGACGCAAAAGGGGACGTCTGCGCCAGGCTGCCAACACACATACATCACATCCTCCACTGTCTGTGTTATTGTCAAACCCACCATCAAGAAACAAAGGATATACACCCCTCTTCCTACTCCAAATAGGCCTTGAGAGTCCATCTCCATGGATTACATATTTGATATGCCTTTAACCAAGCATGGGAATGACTGTGTTTTCATGCTTGTTGATTGATTATGTAAGATAGAATTTTTTACACCCTGCAAGAAGAGCATCATAGTTGAAGCCACCACTAAGCTCTTCGTTGAACATGTTTAGGTTCATTTTGGGCTCCCACGAACCATTATTTCAGATCGAGATAGTAGGTTCCTGAGTACTTTTTGGTACAACCTATGGTCGATGATGGACACGAAGCCGACCAAATCGACTACCTTCCACCCACAGATTGATAGACAAACAATCGTAGTCAACATGATGATTTTCCATAACCTGAGGATGTACAATTCCAAACATCCACACACATTGGATGAGAGTCTTCCTTATGTTCAACGTAGCTACAACAGAGCCCTTCACAACTCTATTGGCCACATCACTTTTCAATTGTGCTTGGGGTTCCAGCCATTGGCTCCCATTGACGTAGCTCTACCCATTGCAGTTGCACAGGAAGAGTCAACCCATGCTCACACTGAGGTTGATTGAGTAGCCATTTTTTTTAGCAAATCTAGCACATCCAACAAGAATTTCATGATATGTTGCAGAAATATAACGCTAAGTACAAGCAGCGCCACGATCGACATCAGGTACCACACAAGTTTCAAGTCAGAAATAAGGTATGCTTGCATTTGTAGAAAGAACGCCTCATATGACCCTATCGAAAGCTCCTCCCACTTCGATACGAGCCTTACATCATCACCAAGGATATGGATGGGAATGATTTTGAATTAAATATTCCCCCTTTCCTTGGCTTGCACCTGGTATTTAATGTGGAACTTCTTTGACCATATTTTCCACCTGTCATGGACGCTTTGGACACGGAAGAGCACTTGGCCCCTACAAAAGTCAATCCTAACGGCATCGAATATGTGACAGTTGACTGGATCATGGACACTAAGATGAAGGGCACCCGCCATCAGAATATCCAACTCTATTGGATCGTCAAAGCATAACAACTTCTTCATGAAGGTAAGTGGATCATCATGAGTCTGATTCAACAAAATTTTCTCCCTCTGATGGAGGAACTTGATGCAATAGGGACCATTAATTCCTGAGGGGGGAAGACCGATCCAGGTGGATACTTGTGGCCACCTACCCATTTCACTAATTCATAATGGTTCCACATCTTGGTAGCTTTTCTACAGTTTTTCAAGTACCAAACTTCTAGGGTCGTTTTGATGCCCGAGATGACTTTTTTTTGGCATGGTGGTGCCTATCAAGTACAAATATATAGGTGCTAGGATGAACAGAATGTATACTCCTCGGTTATACCTTTCTAACAGGATGTCGAGCGCCCCAGACGGAGATCGTTTTCAAAAGTTTCACCCCCTAGAGTTTGACGTATCAACTAACCACATCGAGATCCATAAACCTTTTGGCGTTTCATCTTCTAGGGTTAGAGTTTTGGATATTTAGGGTTTTCTCATTGATGCTTTATGTTAAAAGGCCTTTTCAGCCTCTTTTTAATAAGCTTCTTTTGAATGAGCATAACTTACACATCTCTCTCTTCAGAGATAAGTTACCGCTATTCTAGCTAGATTATGTGATTTGCATTTTACAGTCTTTTGTATTCCAGAAAGTCATTAATAGAATCTAAGTTTAACTATATTTCTTTGTTTCTAGCAATATATCTATTTGTTTCCTTGTTATATCTTTGTCTTCATGTCCTCACAAAGAGATTTTACAAGAGAGTTTCTAACAATCGATCATCGGTAAATGACCCTCCGTGCTCTTTAAATAGATATCATGGACCAATCGGGTGTTAAGCCACGGATCAATGGTCATTAAGTTCGAGGAGAATATGAACCGTCAGATCACTCTGTGTTGGGAACATATCATGATCGTCATATTTCCTAACTACAAATTCATACTAATGCATACTAAAGAAACACACTTTTACCTAACGACACATTAGACCAAGTAGATCTTAACAAACTCCTAAGTGTCTAAATATCCTAACATCCCCCCCTTGAGCACAACTTGGAATAGGATTGAAGGATTTACAATAGTGACACAATAGGAGAAGGAAGAAAGCATTAGATCCTATCCCCCCTTGATGAAAACTTCTTGAACTCCTAATATAGATCGAAGTTTGTAAAACTTCGCTTCTTCGCTTCTGTAAGAGACTTTGTGAAAATGTATGCAACTTGATCCTCTGTAGGGCAAAAGAGCACTTCAATAACTTGATCATGAATGAGTTTTCTGATGAAGTGCATGTGTAGCTCGATGTGTTTGTTGCGTTGATGTTGAATTGGGTCTTTGGCGAGCTTGATGGAACTTTAATTGTCACACCAAAGGTTGGTCAAAAGTTGTTGCTGGAATCCAAACTCTGAAAGGATCTGTCGAAGCCACAAGGCTTCCTGACTTGCATTTATCGTTACTCGGTACTCTGCTTCTGCTGAAGAAAGTGCAATAGCATGTTGTTTCTTACATTCCCAAGTGACAAGTCCTGAACCAAGACTGAAAACATAACCTGCAGTAGACTTTCGATCATCAAGGTCGTCGGCTCAATCTGAATCAGTGAAACCAACCAATAAAGGAGTCCCCACCTGAGTTGTAATGTATCTCGAATTTAACTGTACCACAGACATAGCGAAGTATCATTTTATCTGCTTTCCAATGGATTTCATGGGGTGTTTTCAAATACCAAGAAACAATACCAACGTCAAAGGAAAGAACAGGACATGTATGAGTCAAGTATAAGAGGGTACCAACTAACTAACGGTATAGGGTGGCATCAACTTCGAGAGAAGTACAGGTGGAAGCAAGCTTGACTCCATACTTGAAGGGAGAAGGGGATGGTTTACAATCGTTCATGTGAAATCGACGAAGAAGGTCACAAGCATACTTAGACTGGGAAATAAAAATTCCTTCATTGGTTTGCAAAACTTGGAGGCCAAGGAAATAGTGCAAAAAGCCTAAGTTTGTCATTTCAAATTTCTTCTTAAGGCTAGTTTTCACATGGATTAAAATTTTTGAGTCACTGCCAGTAAGGATAAGATCATCAACATAAAGGAAAAGGATTATGAGATGGTTTCCTACTTTCTTAGTATAGACATTAGGATCAGAATGGCATCTAGAGAATCAGATGTCAATAAGAAAGTTGTCCATTTTGGCATACTAAGCTTGAGGAGCTTGCTTAAGACTATAAAGAGATTTCTTAAGGCGACAAACAAGGCTAGAGTCATTATGGACATAGCTAGTAGATTGTTCCATGTAGATTTCTTCTTGCAAATCTCCATGCAAGAAGGCGGATTTAACATCCATCTGATGGACCTCATATTTATGTGAGGCAGCAAGGGCAAGAAAAAGGCAGATGGAATTCATTTTGGCTACAAGGGCAAAGATTTCA